>CM019713.1:55197305-55349805 GCA_009760885.1 Achatina immaculata
GAACGTTTCAGGCAATTTGTCCTTGTCTGATCAGCAAAACTTCAGTTTAAATCGCAACATCGTATTTGTTGCATTTCTTTTTTTTTTCTGAACAATATATAATACCGTAGAGTCAAATATCAAACGTTTAATTTGCCGCCAGTCATCAAAAAAACATTGTTAAGAAAGACAGTAACTGCTACATACGTGGAAGTGACTAGCACAACAGTGAAAATAGATGGGTGTATGTTTCAGTCTTATTAAAAGATAGAAAGAGCGAGAAAAGTGGGCAGAAACAAGAATTGCAGAAAGTAAGATGAGTACATATAAATGAGGGACATATAAGAATTCACAATTTCAGCAAAAGGCCTTTTTAAAGGGTCACATACAAAAACAGCACAACAGATAAAAACAGGAAAAATGTAATAAAAATATATAGACTAAGCCTTTTGGCCTCCTCTTTGTAGGAAAGGTCGGCACGAAATGCTTACAGTGACAATGTTGGAGGTTAGAAATTACATCAAAACAATCGAGTGGCTACAAGTTATAAATTTATTAAAATGTACAAGCTAGAAGTTACAGACAAGCAAAGTCTAATAGCTAGACGTTATGTCAAAAGAATATAATGACTACAAGTTACAGACAAATCTGCTAGCTAAAAGAAGAAGAAGAAGGAGGAAGAAGAAGAAGAAGAAGAAGAAGAAGAAACAGGAGAATGAGAAATAAGAAGTAGGAGAAAGAGAAGAAGACGGAGGGAGAGGAGAAGACGGAAAGGAAGTCAAAGAAGAAAGAGGATGAAAGAGGAAAGAATATCATCATCATCATCATCATCATGTGCCGTGCCGACTGGCGTTGGCTAGTATGTTTCTCCAGCGTACACGATCCTTCATGCAGGCCATCAGCTCAGTTGGTGATCTCCTCTCACACCATCCCATCAGACTGTCCAGTATCATTTCTCTTGGTCTTCCTCTTGATCTTCTTCCTTCTTTTTATCCTGTTGTTATAATATTTTCAATGCCCTCTCTACTCATTGCATGTCCTATGAAAGTACATTGTCTCTCTCTTATTTTCTTTACAAGAATTTTTGTCTCTCCAGCTCTTCTCCTACATTCTTCATTAGTTATTTTTGCTGTCCAGGGAATTTGCAACATTCTTCTAATAAACCACATTTCTGCTGTTTCCAATGATTTTTGAGCAGACTTGCCTATTGTCCATGATTCACTTCCATATGAAAAGATACGTTCAATACAGCATTTTATTACTCGTTTTCTAACATTCATTGAGAAGGATGTGTTGTAGAATATGTTTCTCATTCTCTGAAGTGCAGTCTTTACTTGGCCTATTCTGTTCCTAATTTCTGTTCTACATTTCCCATCTGAAGTTATTACTGCTCCAAGGTATTTGAATTTCTGCACCTGCTTTAGAATAGTTCCGTTTAATTTTATACTGCATGCTGGTGGATTCTGTTTCTTAGATGTAACCATAGTCTCTGTCTTTTTGATGTTCAAAGTAAGGCCTTTCTGTTCACTTCCTTTAGCCACTTTATCCAAAGATTTGCAGGTCTTGTTTTTTCTCAGCTATCAGTACTGTGTCGTCAGCATACCGAAGGTTGTTAATATTGTATCCTCCAATTTTTATGCCTGGTTCTGTTATGATCGTTCTTAGAATATTCTCGATGTACAGAGAAAAAAGGTCTGGAAATAGCACACATCCTTGTCGCACCCCTTGTTTTATAGGGGAAAGAAGATAAAGAATGGAAAAACTGAGTCGAAAAGATAACTAATGTATGAAAAATAAATTCTCATACTAGTTCCTACGTTTGTCATATTTCTATTTTAAAAAATAATTTACAACCCGCAAATTTCTGATATAATATATAATTTCTGAACAGTATAAAATTAAATTGCATGAAACTGAAGCAGCAGTGAATTTAATGGCTAACAACAAAGCTGCAGATGAAGATGAAATAACAGCCGAAATGCTAAAAGCTATCAATAGTAACAACAGGAGACAACTATAGAGAATGTTTAACAAGATTTGGAAAGAAGAAAAGGTCCCTTCTAATTGGAAGAAAGGAATCATTGTTAAAATACCAAAAAAGGGCAACCTTAGTGACTGTAACAACTGGAGAGGAGTAACCTTAATATCAGTTGTGTCAAAAGTATTTTGCAAGGTCATTTTGAATAGACTCAAAGATATAGTGGATACTGCAATGAGAGAAGAACAAGCAGGATTTCGAAAAGGGAGAAGCTGTCTCGACCAGATCTTTACTCTCAGAATAATACTTGAAGAACATATTGAAAAACAGAAACCATTAATACTGAACTTCATAGATTTTAAAAAGGCATTTGATAGCATACACAGAGATTCATTATGGAGAATTTTATGTCTATATGGAATACCATCTAAAATTGTCAACTGTTTGTGCAGTCAAGATAGAAGAAGGGATGAGTGAATGGTTCCAGATTGAAACAGGCGTGAAACAAGGATGTATACTGTCTCCTTTACTTTTTGGGATTACAATGGACTTCATAATGAAAAAATGCTGCACAGGTAACACAGGTATTGACTGGGTACATGGGACCCAACTAGAAGATCTTGATTTTTCTGATGACATAACTCTTATCAGTAATAATGTGAATTTCATGCAAGAAAAAACAGATAGCCTGTCTTCACTGGCTAGCAAAATAGGACTTGAAATTAACAAGGACAAAACAAAAATAATGAAAATTCCTCTCACTCAAAATGGAAAAATACACATAGAAGGGACAGATATTGAAGAAGTCAATCAATTTGCATACCTTGGCAGCTACATAGACCAGGATGGTGACAATATAAAGGAAGTTAGGATCAGAATTGCAAAAGCAGCTTTAATCTTCAAGAATCTTGAGAACATATGGAATTCAAAAGTTATAAGCACAAAAACTAAGTTAAGACTATTCAATTCAAATGTAATATCCACCCTCATTTATGCATTGCGAAAGCTGGAAAACAACTAAAGAAATAGAAAAGAAATTAGACTCTTTTGAAAACAAATGGCTAATGAAAATACTCGGCATCAAGTGGAACGAATTCAAGAACAATGCAGAGATAAGACAGATGACTGAACAACAACCAGTCTCATGAGTGATCAGGAAAAGGAGATGAACATATGTTGGTCACTTGATGAGAAGAAATGATCAGAGAATCCAAAAAACAAGCTATCAAGCTATCTTCGGCGAGTCTTTCAAGCCCATCAAAGGATTTTATGCCTGTTAACTTGGCCTCTCTTAATAATGTCCTCTTCAGAGTTTCACGCGGTCTGCCTCTTTTTCTTCGGCCTGTTGTGTTCCACTTGATAGCTTGTTGTGGGATTCTCTGATCATTTCTTCTCATCAAGTGACCAACATATGTCAATCTCCTTTTCCTGATCACCCATGAGACTGGTTGTTGTTCAGTCATCTGTCTTATCTCTGCATTGTTCTTGAATTCATTCCACTTGATGCCGAGTATTTTCCTTAGGCATTTGTTTTCAAAAGAGTCTAATTTCTTTTCTATTTCTTTAGTTGTTTTCCAGCTTTCGCATGCATAAATGAGGGTGGATATTACATTTGAATTGAATAGTCTTAACTTGGTTTTTGTGCTTATAACTTTTGAATTCCATATGTTCTCAAGATTCTTGAAGATTGATGCTGCTTTTGCAATTCTGATCCTAACTTCCTTTCTAGTGTCACCATCCTGGTCTATGTAGCTGCCAAGGTATGCAAATTGATTGACTTCTTCAATATCTGTCCCTTCTATGTGTATTTTTCCATTTTGATTGATGGGAATTTTCATTATTTTTGTTTTGTCCTTGTTAACTGATGGGTAGTTCGAATACGCACATAGCAGCTCTCTGAACTTAGTTCAGTTGAAGCCAACGTCAAATACACATAGACGATACGCTGGGGGATTTAACTATTGTTGAACAATCCAACGCAGGGAGATCTCCTTTGTAGAGAAACCTGGTGAAATTCAATGCAAAATGCTGGCTCAGTCATCATCATCATCATGTGCCGTGCCGACTGGCGTTGGCTATTATGCTTCTCCAGAGTATCCGATCCTTCATGCAGGCCATCAGCTCAGTTGGTGATCTGCTCTCACACCATCCCGTCAGACTGTCCAGTATCATTTCTCTTGGTCTTCCTCTTGATCTTTTTCCTTCTATTTTTCCTGTTGTTATAATATTTTCAATGCCCCCTCTTCTCATTGCATGTCCTATGAAAGTACATTGTCTCTCTCTTATCTTTTTGACAAGGTTTTTTTTTGTCTCTCCAGCTCTTCTCATACATTCTTCATTAGTTATTTTTGCTGTCCAGGGGATTCGCAACATTCTTCTAATAAACCACATTTCTGCTGCTTCCAGTGATTTTTGTGCAGACTTGCCTATTGTCCATGATTCACTTCCATATAACAAGATAGCTGGCTCATTACGCAAGTGAAACCGGAATGGCCTAATGAAACGTTTGCGAACGAGCAGAAACGTCGAAAGCATGAGTAACAAGTTTAACCGACGAAAATCTTATCTGGCAGGCCATCTAACTTGCGCACACAATCCTACATCCACAAGGTGGACAAATCTTGACCAGAAAACGGTTTGAACGTGTTTCTGATCGCCTTTACTTCCCTGATTTGGCGCCATGCGGCCACCACGTCAAACATGTCCTATCCGGCCCGTATGTTCTCCTCTGATGATGATGTTAAAAAAAAGCAGTGCAGATCTTGATTCGGGACCAAATGAAATGCTTCTTCTCCCAGGAGCTGAAGAAGCTAGTGGAACAATACATAGTGTGCATCACCCTGCAGGGAAACTATGCAAAGAAGTGACATAACCGTTAAATTATTTCATTTGCTCATAGTTACCGGCATTAAATGGTGTTACTTGTTTCATTTGCTCATAGTTACCGGCATTAAATGGTGTTACTTATTTCATTTGCTCATAGTTACCGGCATTAAATGATGTTACTTGTTTCATTTGCTCATAGTTACCGGCATTAAATGGTGTTACTTGTTTCATTTGCTCATAGTTACCGGCATTAAATGGTGTTACTTGTTTCATTTGCTCATAGTTACTGATATTAAAGGGTGTTAATTTTTTTCAATTTCTCATAGTTGCCGGCATTGAAGAGTATTTTACTTTTTCTTCTTTAATTTCCCCCCACAATTACAATTTTGGATCTTTATAACTAGAAGATGAAAAAAAAACACCAGAAAAAAAAACGATCAATTATTTGGAAACAAACCGATGGTAAAAACAAAATAATGAGCTTATATAAGACAGTGACTACTGAGCTCAGCTTACCTGAAGTCTCCAAAGCTACTGCCTCTGCTGAACCTCTTGTTGATGTTGTTCAGAATATCAGACGAGCACTCGGAGAAGCAAAGCACATCTTGTCTGCAACAGATTTGTGAAAAGTTTTCTCAGTTGCTAGGAAGAATAAAGAACTCGGTTCTGCTTCGGAAAGCACGGGTTCGAATCTTGATAATGTCAGAGTTTGACTTTTTTTTTTTTTTTGTCTGTCGAAGGCAATGTTTGAAAAATAAAACCAAGAAAATTCTTGGAAAACAGTAGGAAGACAGTCAGTGAGTCATTTGCATGTCCCTTGTGGAGCTTTGCTTGCCTAACTCATGTAGGCCTCTCGGTTGTAAGCAAGATGGCCTGCTGCTGATGCATCTATTTGCAGATTATCAACGATGTCTTGCAGCCATCTTCGCCTTGGTCTTCCTCTCTTTCTTTTTCCCATTATATACCCTTCCAAGACGGTCTTCTCTAAATTCTCAGTGTGTCCAAAATATTTAAGTTTTCTCTGTTTAATCCTCTTTACTAGCCAACCTTCTTCAATATTAAGTTCTTGCAGTATGGATATATTTGTTCTTTTTGGTGTTTGTGATATTTGGAGAACTCTTCTGTAACATTTACATTCAAAGGCATTTATGTGTTTCTCAACTGCCCTACCAAGTGTCCAGCTCTCACAGGCATATGTTGAGATGGGAAAGATGCATACCCTTAAAAATTTTATTTTTGTAGTTCTGCCTGCTCCTCTCCACAGATTCTTTATTTGTTTTACGTTTTGAAGAGTTTCATTAATAGTTCTAATTCTAAGTGCCGCGTGGCGTAGGCGATCATTTCTCTCCCTAATTCCCTGTCTTTAGACTTGATTATGCGATCCGTCTATGACTTTCTTCCTAGCCACACTGACAGTCCAACCAGTAACTTCTCTCTCTGTCTTCCTCTGTCTCTTCTTCCCTCATTGTTTCCAGTTGCCACAGTGTGTTCCAGTTTTCCTCTTCTCAGGAAATGTCCTACAAATCTCGCTTGTCTGCCTCTGATCTTTGTTGTAATTTGCCTTTTTTTTCCTTAATAGGTATAACAATAAAATGAAGCCCTAACTGCAATGAGATAATGAAGGACCGAAGAACGTTGGAACGACAGTGGCACATTTGGATGAACAGCAACAACAGATGAAGTAGGAAAGAACTTGTGTGCGATGTGTGTGTCTAACAGAAATAACGAGGTGTGGATCCACTTCAGTGTCAGTTTTGCCCTGGAAAGATTGCATGAAAAGGTGATGATGATGATGATGATGACGATGATGTGACGAACTGCGGGCTATAACAATTGTGATACGATATAAACACCTCATTATTACGCAAACTGCTTGCAAACATTGGAAACATAGCCAGCAATAACATAATTATGGCACAACCTAGTAAGATGTTGAACTCCGGAGCCGTTATTTTATGTAACGCGTATGATAATTACTTCCCCCTCGGCCCAAGGGAGATAATTAAATTTAAGATAAACTGCAGAAATGGTGTCTGTTCATCGACCAGCCAGCTGAAGTTTAAAAAACGGTTTAAAACAAAAACGGTTAAGAAAATGGATTATTATTATTAACATTGCAAAGCATAAATGTAAATAATACATTACGAAATATACTTCATTTGGGGCAAATACAGATGAGCAGCCCAAAGGAGCTACAAAGAAGAATTAGGGCTTTAGATTACGTGGAGGAATACAGCTTAAACTATTTAGATAATAATTTCCATATAATGCCGAACAGAAGATAATATATAAGACAAGGCGCGATAATGAAGTACTCTACGCACACGAACACACGTTCTTTAACCACATTTTGTGAGGAGAAAATGAGGGCCAAACTTGAAGACAAGAGATTCTAGTGAAGAAAAAACAAAAACAAAAACCAATCATCATCGTCATCATCAGGTGCCGTGCCGACTGGCGTTGGCTATTATGCTTCTCCAGAGTACCCGATCCTTCATGCAGGCCATCAGCTCAGTTGGTGATCTCCTCTCACACCATCCCGTCAGACTGTCCAGTATCATTTCTCTTGGTCTTCCTCTTGATCTTCTTCCTTCTATTTTTCCAAGCAAAAAAAAAAAAAAAAGAATTGGACCTTGATTTATCAACATGGAGTCTCGATATTGTTATTATGGCCAATTATGCAGATCACATATTGACAGAACTGGCCATGAAACAAGTCGCTCGGCACCTTCTATAAAAAAAAAGCACCATCATCCTGTGTCTATAACATCTTCTAAGACAACGGACGCATTCCAGGATGTATTAAAGCAGAGATTCTAAGCCGATGTTATCCATACATCTGGGCTCATGGAGACTAAAAGATGAAGAATTGGGACTACATATCCGGACAGGGCTTTTTTTAAAAAATTACTGTTGCTGGATTAGTTATATCAGAATTCTCTTCCAAATGTTCTTTTCCTAAATATTCATATGTAAAGTAAAAGTATGTATGTGTAAAGTAAAAGTATATGTATGTAAAGTAAAAGTATGTATATATAAAGTAAAAGTATGTATTTGTAAAGTAAAAGTATGTATTTGTAAAGTAAAAGCATGTATATGTAAAGTAAAAGTATGTATATGTAAAGTAAAAGCATGTATATGTAAAGTAAAAGTATGTATTTGTAAAGTAAAAGCATGTATATGTAAAGTAAAAGTATGTATATGTAAAGTAAAAGCATGTATATGTAAAATATATGTAAAGTAAAAGCATGCATATGTAAAGTAAAAGTATGTATATGTAAAGTAAAAGTATGTATTTGTAAAGTAAAAGCATGTATATGTAAAGTAAAAGTATGTATATGTAAAGTAAAAGTATGTATATGTAAAGTAAAAGTATGTATATGCAAATTAAAAATATGTATATGTAAAGTAAAAGTATGTATATGTAAAGTAAAAGTGTCCATATGTAAAGTAAAAAGCAGGTTTTGTAATTCACATGAAGTTAACACCAACATCAGTGGCTACACAAAATAGTCACACTAAAGCAGAAACTTCAGGTGACCGTGGTTCAGCTGCAGGACTTTGCAGTGGCAACAGTTATCATCATGTGCTATGTCGATCTTACTTCTCCATCTTGTGCGGTCCTTGGTGTTTCCGATTAGTTCAGACGCTTTTCTTTTTCAATGCCACTTGGTCAGTCCACTGATATATTTTTATCTTGACCTCTCTCCTTCTCCTTCTTTGTCCCTTGAATTTTCCAGTCATTACCAATTCCTTCAACGTCCTTCTAATACGAGGGAAAGTCATTAAGTACCTCGCAAACTGAAATATTTTATCAGTGGCAGTTATTAGATAGTATTTAAATATATCCTTAGATAGTATTATCATCCAACTTTATAACAGTTGTATGTAGGGGGCGCTGGGAGTTACGTGCGCATGCACAAAGCAATAAAAAATGGCTACCCAACTGTTAATATGTACCAAAGAAGAACAGAGAAGTGTAGTGCGATTTGTGTGGGCTAAAGGACATTCAGTTGAGGACATTCATAAGGAAATAATTACAGTTTATGTTGAAAAGTGTTTATCACGTGATGCGGTATATAACTGGGTAAAAGAATTTTCTCAGGGATGCACCGAAATTGTTGACAAAGTCCTACTTGGCCGTTCTGTTCAGATTGCAACAGAAGCGACTTTGCAACGTGTGAATGAGATTATCAGAGCTGATAGACGAGTAACGATAGACAGTGTAGCAAGTGCAATCGGATGTTCACATGGCTTAGCCTAAAGAATACTGCATGAACAATTGAATTTTCGGAAAGTTTGCTCACGTTGGGTACCAAGAGATCTGAATGATGAACACAAAATGAACCGATTTGGTTTGTCATTGCAGCATCTCTGTCATTACACATATGAAAGTGAAGATATGCTCCAAAGTATCATTATTGGAGACGAATCTTGGGTGCAGCACTACCAACCCGAATCAAAACGTGCCTCAGTGCAATGTAAACACCCGTCATCGCCATGCGCAAAAAAAAATTCAAGATTACGCCTTCTGCGAGGAAGGTTATGCTGACAGTGTTCTGTCAACCAAGTCCAAGAAGTATGGTGACAGTGTGAATTCTGTATTGTACTGTGAAGTTCTGTCGATGCTACGGGATGCAATTCGAAGAAAACGTCCTAGTCTGCTGACTAGAGGTGTGCTTCTCCTTCATGACAATGCCAGACCATATACGGTTCGGTTAACCCAAGAGAAAATTAGCCAGTTGGGTTGGGAAGTTCTTGAACATCCACCCTATAGTCCTGACTTAACCCCAAGTGATTTTCACCTGTTTGGTCCATTGAAAAACCATCTTGGCGGGAGAAGATTCTCGAGTGACGAAGAGTTGGAAACAGAAGTAAAAAAATAGTTCAGGAATCGGACTCTTGATTTTTACGCCATGGGTACTGCATCACTGATTACACGATGGGACAAACGTATCAATGTTGGTGGCGATTACGTTAAGAAATAGGGGAATAATGTAGGTTCAAAAATTTAAAGTTTTCAAATTACTGTCGCATTTAGTTTTTGTTTTTTTTTGTAGCAGGCATTTGCGAGTTACTTAGTGACTTCCCCTCCTACTTTATTAGTCTCACGGCAATGAAGGCTCACAGAGAAAGACGTAAAGAAAACATTAATCTGACAACGATAAAATGTAAACTACAAGCTCATCTCATCTACTGATACTTTCTGCCTCCAAGTCCCACACACCAAACCTCACCTGTACGCACCAAGACATAAGGGTACCAAATTGCACCGTTTAGATTAGGGCTTATGAACATTGTCTTTTTTTTAAGATTACAGCTATAATAGTATACGGGATTTTTTAACATAGAAAGTTAGGTAAATCATTCTGGAATCTAAAAGATGGGTTAAAAACCGAGGTTATGTCTCGCAGATTGTTAACTAATTGTTACGTTTCATTTCCTCTTAATTTAGTGTTTGCATAGCACGGCTTGGCCATGGAGCTCGTGGAAGTAGAGACTGATCAGATAATCAAGAGAGGAAAGTTGGGCTTTGGGTCAGTCTCAAATTGTGTTTGTTAGAGTAGGGCTTAGTTTGTAGTGTAGGAACTTAGCCTGAGTCTTAGTTGTCGGCAGTGGTTTTTATACTATAGAATAGTGAATCCAGTATATGGTAAGATTCTGTTGGCGTCGAAGTCTTCTTGACGTTAGTAGACGCCTGGAATAATGTATGTTGTCTTGCTGGAGTAACGTCATGTCATGTTATTTAGAATTGTCACTGCCACTGTTTTCCACTCATCGTCATCGCCATTAGGTCACCACTTGCACCACATAAAGCCGTTATAATCTACAGAGCTGCTACTTGCGCTGCCACTGAGTGAATGTTCGTTGCCTGGGGAAAGTTAGTATGTAAGCGGATAGTAAGCAGACACCAAGCAGACACCAACAGTCACCCACCAGACTCCAAGCAGGCACTAAAGCCAACAAGGAAGCAACGTCGACAGAGATTAACCCTGACTGTCTGAAAGAGTGAAAACTTGACTATCTGTCGTTGATACACTCGTTAACACTATGGAGTCAAATTACAGTGGAGGTTAAAACTCTCACTTCTTCTTCTTCGTCTTCTGCATTCGAGGTTGTTGGTCGCATCAGATCCTGATCCCTGTCGACATGGCAAAGCTCGCAGTCCTCTCCAGATCCTGATAGGGGCCCCAAGCTTGTGTCCTCTGCCTATGTCTCACGCCTTAGGTCTGCATGGTTTGGGCACTCTTGAAGGATATATTCTGGAGTCTGGACTACACTGCCACATGGACACTCGTCTGTGTGAGACATTTTGAGTCGATGCAGGTGGCTCAGTAGTCTGCAGTGGCCTGTCCTTAGGTGGAAGAGGATAGTTTGCTGATATCTTTGTAGTTGGTGTATTGGATCTGGTTTGTTGTTATCCACTAAACTCTCACTAAAGTTTGATTATAGCACGAAAATATCACAGACAAAGCAATATAACAGAGTAGTGTATGATTATAGCACGAAAACATCGCAGACAAAGTAATATAACAGAGTAGTGTATGATTATACCACTAAAATATCACAGACAAAGTAATATAACAGAGTAGTGTATGATTATAACACTAAAATATCACAGACAAAGTAATATAACAGAGTAGTGTATGATAATAACAAGAAAATATCACAGACAAAGTAATATAACAGAGTAGTGTATGATTATAACACTAAAATATCACAGACAAAGTAATATAACAGAGTAGTGTATGATTATAACACTAAAATATCACAGACAAAGTAATATAACAGAGTAGTGTATGATAATAACAAGAAAATATCACAGACAAAGTAATACAACAGAGTAGTGTATGATAATAACAAGAAAATATCACAGACAAAGCAATATAACAGAGTAGTGTATGATAATAACAAGGAAATATCACAGACAAAGTAATATAACAGAGTAGTGTATGATTATAACACTAAAATATCACAGACAAAGTAATATAACAGAGTAGTGTATGATTATAGCACAAAAATATCACAGACAGAGCATTTTTAGACGTTGGAGAAAGAAAAAATGATAAGAGACTACAACCACGGGCTCTGATATGAGTAGCAACCGTCTAGCCACAAGAAAACAGTGCCTTACTCAGCTTAGTTAACCCCCTCTCCCCCCCCCCCCCAAAAAAAAAAGGATATTTGATAGTTAAGCCATCAATGCCTGTCTTGGTCGAAAACCAACACCCGGAAAGAAAACGAGGCAATGACACAAATCCATTCTCTTAGATTCGTCTATCGCGGGTATCAAACTTACGACACAAATATACACAAAGGGTCTCCGGCAAATGTCAAGTGCACAGTAGACAACAACAACAACAACAACAACAACAAATAAACTATACTTTTTTTTAACATAAAGTAAGTTTCAGTTCGTAGTTTCAAATACATGACATACAATATGGGAAACTACGAGACTTTCTCGCGGTAAAGTGATATTAAAGTAGTATTATTACTACGGCATTACTTTACATTTGGCCAGCTCAGCACCACCATGCAGTGTACACAAAATAAACTTGTTAATCAAGCTGATATTACAAATATTTCATCCCCCTCGCCCACAAGGAGTATAGTTTTCTAATCTTAAGTATTGAAAACATTATTCTCCTCCTTCTTTTATGGCCTATTCCGAGCACTATCTTTTCTGTGGCCAATTCGAAATCAAGTTACAGTTTTTTTTTTTACATAATTCACTTCGCGAGGAGATACTTCTTCCATAATAAGCCGGGACTCTCCTAGAACTTGAGTTTAAATTTGTTTTCGCTTCCTTGAGTCCCCGGATATTGCCCAACGAAGCACAATAGCAAAGTATGCGAACAATTTACTATAGAAAGGACTTGGAAATTGACTACCAGAAAATGCTTTTCCTCGCTGAAGAGAGATGGGGGGGGGGGGGGGGGGGGGGACTTTAAACGAGGTCGCTGATGGGAGTATAAACATAAGCTACAGTTCCATTAACTACAAGTAATTTTCTAGCTCGACGGTCGAAAGAGCGGAGACGCACAAAAGAAGAAAAAAAAAAACGTAATGAAGGAGAAAGATCTGGAACAAAGAGTGAAACTTTCAATAAATTTCTGAAACAGCGTCAAAACAAGCGTTTATATATCGGCGTGGTGTCCATCGTCGTTTCGCAAATCACATAAGTCACGGTCCTGCTAATTGACGGTAAATCTTCATCGCGAAATTAATTGATTTCATTCATTCATTCATTCATTCATTTGCATGTCCTTTGCGGAACTTTGCCTCCCTAACAGCACTCCTGTAGGCCTCTCGGTTGTGAGCAAGATGGCCTGCTGCTGATGCATCCATTTGCAGATCGTCAACGATGTCTTGCAGCCATCTTCGTTTTGGTCTTCCTCTTTTTCTTTTTCCCATTATGTATCCTTCCAGTACGGTCTTCTCTAAATTATCACGACGTTTAATGTGTCCAAAATATTTAAGTTTTCTCTCTTTAATCCTCTTTACTATTTTTAATTCATTTATAACTTGAATTATCACGTCCTAAATCACAGCATTATCAAAGTCTTTTGCTTCTCTGTCTCTTTCTTCTTTCACACTTTAAAAAGGGGGAAGGGGGAGTGTGGTTCTAACCAGGGATATCCGTACCTTTTAGGGATATTGCAACCAAGTGATCGAAGTATGGGGGTCAAATAAAGCAGTTATTGAAACCAGTCGATGGTGGTTTATGAAGGAAATAATACGGGTAGGTAAGATAGGCAGGTAAAATCCCTGTTTCCTTGCCATTAAAGCACACTGGAGATACGGTTTTAGGCCCTATTTCCAAGGCATTCGGCACATGAAAGTGTGATGCGGTCAGTATCACGCCTGGTCTAATATTTCTCTGGGACCCATTTTTAGACGCTGGGTGGACTTAGGGCCTTTTTGGTGTAGTGGTACCAGGAAAAACTCCCATCTGCTGCAATTTGAACCCGGTACCACTAAGGATTAGTAGATCGAGCGTCTAACCACTCAGCCAACCAGGAAAATAATAGGGATAAGGGGGTCAAATTATGAGTGTATGAGAAGCAAATAATGCGTTTATGGGAACACAGAAAAGGGGATAGTTGAATCAAATAATGGACGTTTGGTAACCAAATAATATGGATATGGTAATCAAATAATGGAGGTAAGGGAACAAAACAATGAACGTATAGGGATCAAATAACAGGGGTGTGGGAACCAAACGATGGAGTATACAAACATATTGGGCAATCCATCAGAAGTATACCAGGGCAAAGAGAGCGAACCTCTGCTTTAAAACATTTTTTAAAAAAACTGTCAAGAAGATCTTTATGTACTCATCATTCCATCTGTACAAGAAGTTATGGACTGACCAGCGCAGTCCACCACCTAAAGGCCAGAAGCCGCAACCCTCGCGTCAAGGACAAACCACCAACTTCAGACTACGTACAGGTCACCACCGACAGATATCGCACCGTGTATCGCCTCGGCCTCTCATACATCCTTACCTCCGCATGCCCAGACAGGTATCCAGACTCCAGAGCATGTCCTACAGTTGTGCCCCCCCCCCTCTCTGTTAAGAAGCCCGAATCCAGCTCTGGTCACATGGAACTTACACTGGGAGACACATTTTGTGGCAGAATTCATGACCTCCTAAAGACTACTTTTTTTTTTTCCTGACAATAAACACAGGTGTTTGAGACTAGAGACATGAACTTTAGAAGAAGAATACGATGAAGAAAAAAGAAGATGATTATGATGATGAAAAAGAGAAGAAGAAGCTCCGCGATCAGAATAATAAGAGTTTGCGAGTCTGTGAAACACGACAGGATGCTTTCGTGATATATAGATCCTTATAAACATCACGCCCTCTATCTGTTCCTTAGTCCCCCTCGCCGTAGACGCATGCACATTGCCTTATTTTGTATTTTCCTGAAGTGGGTATTTTTTCACCTGACTATTTACTTTTATTTTTTTTTTTCCTATCCAATATGATCATCATAATGTGAATTCCATGCAAGAAAAAACAGATAGCCTATCTTCACTGGCTAGCAAAATAGGACTTGAAATTAACAAGGACAAAACAAAAATAATGAAAATTCCCATCAATCAAAATGGAAAAATACACATAGAAGGGACAGATATTGAAGAAGTCAATCAATTTGCATACCTTGGCAGCTACATAGACCAGGATGGTGACACTAGAAAGGAAGTTAGGATCAGAATTGCAAAAGCAGCATCAATCTTCAAGAATCTTGAGAACATATGGAATTCAAAAGTTATAAGCACAAAAACCAAGTTAAGACTATTCAATTCAAATGTAATATCCACCCTCATTTATGCATGCGAAAGCTGGAAAACAACTAAAGAAATAGAAAAGAAATTAGACTCTTTTGAAAACAAATGCCTAAGGAAAATACTCGGCATCAAGTGGAATGAATTCAAGAACAATGCAGAGATAAGACAGATGACTGAACAACAACCAGTCTCACGGGTGATCAGGAAAAGGAGATGGACATATGTTGGCCACTTGATGAGAAGAAATGAGCAGAGAATCCCAAAACAAGCTATCAAGTGGAACACAACAGGCCGAAGAAAAAGGGGCAGACCGCGTGAAACTCTGAAGAGAACATTATTAAGAGAGGCCAAGTTAACAGGCATAAAATCCTTTGATGAGGTTGAAAGACTCGCCGAAGACAGGAAAAATTGGCGAACTACTTTGCGAGCCCTATGTGACGTCTAACGGCACGGGAAGGATATAAGATATAAGATAAGATAATCATCCACTTTGGATATCCAAAACCCATATAGCCGAAAAGCTGAAGTGCTATCTCAAACGTTATTTTAAAAAAAAAAAACTCCTTTTCAAACTTGTAAATAGATCATTTGGCCTATAGATGTCTATGGTTAACTCTTTCACCAAATTCTGTGTCACCGAAATTCTGTCCCCTAGCTCTGATACATTCTGTCTCTGAGCTCATTACTTTAACGCTGTTTACACGTACATACAGCGTTACTCAGTCTTTCGACTCTCCTGTTATATGTATATATTTGACAGCCATATGTACATTAAAGAGGTGAGAGTTAAAAATCAAGTGAAGCCTCATTGGACAACATATGATATATTACAAGCTAGGAGAGAAAGCGATCAGGTCAGCTACAGTAAAGAATTCAATAGCTGTCGATTACTTAGAAACAGAGTTCAATATTTAGTTAGGCAGGAGAAAAAAAGGAAGGGTACATAATGGGGAAAAAGAAAGAGAGGAAGACCAAGGCGAAGATGGCTGCAAGATATTGTTGATGATCTGCAAATGGATGGATCAGCAGCAGGGCGTCTTGCTTACAACCGAGAGGCCTACAGGAGTGCTGTTAGGAAAGCAAAGTTCCTCAAAGGACATGCAAATGATTGATTGCGTGAGTGAGTGAGTGACTGACTGACTGACTGACTGGCTGAGGAGAAGAAAACTTATTTCAGGAATCTAGTTCAGAACAAATCAGACAGTAAGTCCGTCTGGAAAGCAGTTAACATTCTTGTAAACAAAAGAAAACAGTTAACATTCTTGTAAACAAAAGAAAACAGCTAACGTTCTTGTAAACAAAAGAAAACAGTTAACATTCTTGTAAACAAAAGAAAACAGTTAACATTCTTGTAAACAAAAGAAAACAGTTAACATTCTTGTAAACAAAAGAAAACAGTTAACATTCTTGTAAACAAAAGAAAACAGTTAACATTCTTGTAAACAAAAGAAAACAGTCTGAATTTCCGAGTTATAATTATGTACCTACTTGTGCCGATTTCCTCGTCTACTTCAGAGAAGTCTACATCTTGAAATCTTCAGTACTGACCCTTACTTGTGACTTAAATGAATTAAATAAATTCGTAGACAGTAAATATGCAAAATCTAAAGTAGTCTAATACATCTTTCCTATCGGTTACTGAGGTCTACAATTATCTTTTATCTTTAAGCAGCAATAACACTGCAGGACTTGATGAAATTACATACAGGGTACTAATGCAACTCACCACAAGACATTACAGATATACTAATAATACATCTACAGTCAGGTACACTAACAATACATCTACAATCAGATACAGATCTACAATCAGATACATTAACGATACATCTACAATAAGATACACTAATAATACATCTACAGTCAGGTACACTAACAATACATCTACAATCAGATACAGATCTACAATCAGATACACTAACGATACATCTACAATCAGATACACTAATAATACACCTACAATCAGATACACTAACAATACCTTTACAATCAGATACACTAACAATACCTTTACAATCAGGTACACTAACAATACCTTTACAATCGGACACACTAACAGTACATCTGCAATCAGCGCGTTGCATACTATAATTTTCCCTCACGCGTTTAAAATTGCAAAAATATATCCCGTTTGCAAATCTGGTTCAGGTAACAGCCCTTCAAGCTGTAGGCTCTATCAGAGGCAGTCGAAAAACATGAACACCCCCCCCCCCCCCACTCCCAACTTTACATTATATATTTATATAATAAAATGATTTTCTTGTTTATAATCCGCTGTGATGAACTTTGACCAAGTATGTCAAAGAGATATCAACCGTCAGAGAAACTATTCAGAGAAATGATTCTCTGCAATCTTTCACTTAAAAAGTCATCGTCTGGTTGCTTTAAAACTCTCTTCTATATTAAAAAAAAAAGACAGTGTTATATTGTAGCACACAAAGATGGATTTTTTTTCTTTCAGAAATTACAAACACATTGTGTAACTGATTTCCACGGCAGTGCCGGTACGTGATAGCACCAACAATTTAACAGTTTACAGCGGGGTTTTTTTTAACGGTTTCCAACATAACAAAGATGAATTTGTCCACCTTGTCTTCAAATATCATGGACACAAAAAACTAACAAATATATCCATAGTACCAGAACTTAATAATGAAGAAGGCTGGCTAGCAAAGAAGATTAAACAGAGAAAGCTTAAATATTTTGGAAACATTAAACGTCATGAGAATTTAGAGAAGACAGTCTTGGAAGGGTACATAATGGGAAAAAGAAAGAGAGGAAGACTAAGGCGATGATGGCTGCAAAGGCATCGTTGATAATCTGTAAATGGGTGCATCAGCAACAGGGCATCTTGCTTACAACCGAGAGGCCTATACGAGAGCTGTAAGGGAGGCAAAATTCCGCAAGGGGCAAGCAAATGACTGACTGATCTTGACATCTCCGAATTTTCTATCTGAAATTCACCCTGAAGGTTGATAACCAGGGTGTTCAGATCTCAGACACAACCCCAGCTCTACGGACCAAACATTGACATAGACACACGGCGACAGTTCAAGAAACTTGGAGTAGACACCCCGATAAGACGTTTACCTGAAGAACGGGTGATGATGAGCATGAAAAGACACAAATACGCAGCATGCAGGCAGGTTTCTCTGTTTCCAACAGTCGTTCCAAAACCTAGCATTCCAACAAAGATCCTCACAAGACCAAAATTCTGCAGAATCATCAAAAAAACAGACTACAGATCAAAAACAGCTGGCACATACATCTTCACTCTTCCACATTCAGGCGAATAGTAACTCACCCCAACAAAAATCACGCTGACACGGACCCCCCCCCCCCTTTTTTTTCGCCCTAGATCCCATGACCTTCTGTAAAGTTGACCCCGCTGGTCCAAAAATAAATAACTGCACATCAAGGGCGCTAACTACCCACCAAATAATAATATACACGATTGTCTCCCTTACTGTGCTACCTGGCAATTACCGGTAAAGGACGGATTCACAAACCTAAACTTTTGGAAGTCATCAGTTACCGTTACTGGTGTATATTATAAAAAAAAAAAACAACCAACCAAAACGTTGGAGGATAATCGGGCCTGCAGACTGATGGTGATGCTCAGTTTTCATGGAGAAGAATCCGGCAGCTGTGGCCCTGTTTCAACAAGTGAGAATTTTGTAAAAGGTTAAATCTTTCTGCAGGTAATGTAAGAAAAAAAACAGTTCCACAGGATCATTTATTATCCACTGATGTTTGTAAAGTGTGTAATTTTACGTTTTAAAACAAAGGTATGAGGTACTGAAATTTGCACTGACAAAACCGCTATTTCAGAAAGTTCTTCAGGCAAAGTAAAAGACAAGTTGTGCCGGTTCCAAAGAATCCTAGCCAGATAACTGGTTCTTTGTTTGTTCTTTGTTCGTCCTGTGTTATCACTTTTACGTCTTACATTCACTTTGCCTCAGTATTTCGTTGCTCGGGAATGGCGCCATCGCAGTCAGGACAGTCCTGTATCTCCTCGACCGCCTGTTTTAGTTACCAACTCAGAAAAAAAAAAGTTTCGTACGCAGCTTAGCACTCTAAGTGTAGGGGGGGTTCTCAACACGGCACACACATGTAGCTGTCGCAGAAAACTAGATTCCACACATCAGTGTCAGACCAATTTATTCTCTCACCAGCTACCAAACACGCTGTCACTTGCTTACTTCAACTGTCACTTTATTTCATGTGTATGACGCGCTCCTATGATTTTTTTAAGCATAGTACTCACGATTAGCAACAGCCAGTAAAACTGACACACACTGCTAATGGCCGTCATGCATCTCTCTCCCTCTGACGTCACACCTCTTGCCAGTCGCTCGCAGTCACTCGACACCTTCATTCGTTCTCCTTACATAAGCACCAGTGACAGTTTCCATGGCGGATTTTTCCCATTGTTTTGCTCGGACAGTGACAACCTGGCTTACTCTCTCTCTCTCTCTCTCTCTCTCTCTCTCTCTCTCTCTCTTTCTTTCTTTTGTGGCCATTTCTAACTACCACGTGATTTTTAACGTGTGTGACAATGCAGGCGGATATTCTGTCGCACTGCCTAGAAACCAAGATGTTCTGTCCCACTGCCTAGAGACCAGGATGTTTTGTCCCACTTCCTAGACACCAGGATGTTCTGTCCCACTGCCTAGACACCAGGATGTTCTGTCCCACTTCCTAGACACCAGGATGTTCTGTCCCACTGTCTAGAGATCAGGATGTTCTGTCCCACTGCCTAGACACCAGGATGTTCTGTCCCACTGCCTAGAGATCAGGATGTTCTGTCCCACTGCCTAGACACCAGGATGTTCTTTCCCACTGCCTAGACACCATGATGTTCTGTCCCACTGCCTAGAGAGCAAGATGTTCTGTCCCACCGCCTAGACACCAGTATGTTCTGTCCCACTGCCTAGAGTCCAGGATGTTCTGTTCCACTGCCTAGACACCAGGATGTTCTGCCCCGCTGCCTAGCGTCCAGGATGTTCTGTCCCACTGCCTAGAGTCCAGTATGTTCTGTCCCATTGCCTAAAGACCAGGATGTTCTGTCCCATTGCCTAGAGACCAGGGGAATTCATTGCTGGAGGATTCAGAACCCAAAAAAAAAAAAAAATTCCCTGTATATTTTACAACACTCGAGGCGAATCAGAGACCAGGCATACACCCTCCTTACAGTGTGGACTAACTTGTTTCTTGTCTTTGTTCTACTCCGTGAAACTGCTGTCGGATCTCCTTTCCCTTTCAGCCGATGCTGTGAAGATGTTGAGTCACAACGCTCTGAGGAATTGGGACGGGTCACGGCGACTAGTTTTTTCAGTCCCTGAATGGAGCTAATAAGAGCGCAGGGGGTGTGGGGGGGGGGAGTGGAGGAGTGGGGGAGGAAGGTCCAAAACTTCCTTAATATATTCCACAGCTGGATGGATTGGTGATCCCTGTACCCTCGGGCAGTTCTGGCTTGTTACTGGGGGGGGGGGGGAGTTACCAACGGAGAGATGGAAGAGGGTCTTGGCCAGCTGTGCTTCATAGCGTGTCAGCCATAAGTCGGACAGAGCCTTCAGCTCCATCAGTCTGAAACTTAACCCAATGGTTTTCACTTGCCATTAGCAAATACTTATTTCAGCCGATTTATCTACCATGCTTTCATCTACTAATTCCTTCTGGCTGTTTATCGGCCCACCATTACTCACTCGCTTTCACGCACATCAACTGGAGATTCAGATTATATCCTTGTTTCAGACACCGATAAAGAAACGAGGGCTCTCCACTAGACACTACCCCCCCCCCCCCTCCCCCATCTTAAGAAACTGGAGGTCTTGAGCTAGCATCGAATTAGACAGCCCATTGCGTGATGAGCAGCTGCCGTTCAAGACTTGATTTGGCAAGAGCGCTGTCTATCTCTGGATAAACTTGGGATGAATCTCTTCGTTACCGGCTCCCACCATGGTTTCCGATCTTAAAATCCCCTTCCGAGTGGCTCCCGGGCGCAAGTGTCATTTTGCCATTTTGTACGCCTAATTGTCAGCGTGTACGTCTGAACTGGTACCGTTTGGTACTGCACTGAAATTGTTAGTGTGTACGCTGAAAATGTCCCTCTGTCAACCTTTTGTGTACGTCGGAATAAGTGTCATTTGGTACACCTTTGGAATCGTGCGTCGTAATAAGTGTCATTTTTCTTTGGTTGGCAGTGTACTTATCCGTACACTCGTAATAGTAATTGCCCTTTGCTATGTCAATGCGTACACGTTTTAAAAAAAAATGTGTTTACGTTACTGTCAGTGTACGTCAAGATGACGTGTCATTTTAAATGTCAGTACAGACATTACAGGGGAAAATGCTAATCATTATGTTGCCATTTTTATCTGTGTGTATGTTGAAGGATCCATCATCGTCACTTGTTTCACTAAACTTTCAAGACAAGAGATACTATTTAATTCAAGCTATTGTAGAAAAATATTTTGGCCAAACACCATAAGAAATAACATCTTGTTGGCAGAGATGCAGATGAAGCCACTGACAGCAATTATTGAAGAAAGACGCTGGCGATGGTTGGGACATGTGCTCCGAATGACTGACAACTCACTACCAAAAATAGCACTAAGATGGACACCACAGGGGAACAGAAGTAAAGGCAGACCAAAAGAGACATGGAGAAGAGCAACAGAGAGGATGTTGAGCAATAGAGGGCTCACCTGGGCAAGAGCAGAAAAAAAGGCAAAGGACAGGCATTTGTGGAAAACCCTTGCGGAAGCCCCATGTGCCCTGGGCACTTAAGGTTCAGAGAGAGAGAGAGAGAGAGAGAGAGAGAGACAGAGAGAAACATACAATATTCAGAGAGAGAGACAGAGAGAGACAAAGAGAGAGAGACAGAGAGACAGAGAGAGAGACAGAGAGAGACAAAGAGAGAGAGACAGAGAGAGACACAGAGAGAGACAGAGAGATTGTAGAATTCAGTCAACACTCAGTAGCCTGTGTTTGATGAGCTGACTTCAGAAAGCGGTCATGCCCCGTGTGACTGAAGTAGATGAAACAGATGATGATGTTAACGACCATGTTCCCCCCCCCCCCCGCCACCCGCCTTGAGGTTGGTGTCTTCAGTATCATTGGAACTGGGATCAAGAATTACCAGACTCAGACTGTTAGAATATTGTATGTTTCTTTGTAAGTATATTTTTGGTTTGTACTTTCTGAGTCGGGCAATCTTGGAAAGGAGAGGGGGACGCTACGAAGAGGGAGAGAGAAGGAGGGAAATGACATTCCCAAGAAGAAAGGGGGGGGGGACTGGAAAGAGAAAGAAAGTAATTGAGACAAAGTCTGTGGGAGTGACAGAGACATGAAAAATCAGGCGTTTTCGTCAATAAATTGCCTTGTAGGAAGCAAGGACTTCAAGTCATCCGTTTCTTCTTCGTCATACCAGTTGACAGATGGTTCGTATGAGCCTTCTTCTATTAACCAACAGAATGAGGCCTATATCTTACGGATCTCCCCCTGGTGGCCTGTATTCCACTATAGTGAGGTCCTGTAATCCTGGAACCTGACTTGAGGGAAGAATTCAATTCTCTGTGGCGCACTTCACAAGACTGCACCAGAGACGGGTCCAGCAGCATAAAGGGCAGTGTTAAGGCCATTGCACACTGAACTGATCTAAGACTTGAGTAAGGAGGAAATCTGATGGTGATAACGCTAGCGAAGTTCTATCTATGTTAAGTCACCATGACCATTATTTATAAGTCAGAACATAATGGAGAAAAGACATATATGTCACAGATAGGTCGTCACATAACAAATGTCTCAGGGGATGATGCGTTAGAGACACTGTGCCGGGCTGCCAGGGTGGGCAAGTTCCTTTCCTTCTCAGATTTTTGACAGATAAGAGATCTTTAATCACGAGACTTCACCAATGAATGTTTAACTCACACAGTCAACAGGTATCTATTTTGCTATGTTTTTCAAGCTTCAGCCTACAGCGAGGTAATGGTTGTAGTAAGCAGATGTCAGGAACTTGTCACTGAAATACAGTAATCTTTTTGCAACCTTTTTTTTTCATGTCCAGTAGAAAATTATGAGGTTGCCGTTAGTGTCCTTCTTGATAGTTTCCTTGGTGATAGTGTCCTTGCTAATACGGTGTCCTTGCTGATATAGTGTCCTTGTTGATAGTGTCCTTGCTCATATAATGTAGTGTCCTTGCTGATATAGTGTCCTTGTTGATAGTGTCCTTGCTCATATAGTGTAGTGTCCTTGCTGATATAGTGTCCTTTCTGATATAGTGTCCTTGCTGATAGTTTCTTGCTGGTGATAAAATTCAGTTGAAATAAGAAACTAAATGAAGCAATAATTATATTTCCATTCCTTTTCCTCCCGTCATTTTTTATAGATGCTTAATGGAAATGTATATGTTTAAGAACTACTCAGTTATAAATAAACTTATTGAAATGCCATAAAATGACAGGAAACAGCTGTAAAAAAAACCTCATTCTACTATGTACAATAAAGGAGAAATGAGAGAACAGATCTCAGGAAATCAAAAAGACGGACATTCTATAAAACGAAACGTCTCGATGGGTTTTTTTTCCTCCGCTTTAAGTTTTCAAGAATCTGCATTTCTGGCTTCTTGTGAGAGTCTGTTGAGGATGCCATCAATTGAGATAGGAAGAAGCACTCAAGTACATCTCTAGAAGATGGAGATTTGGCGAGTTTCTTGTAGAATGTATCGCTTCCTCCGCTGATGGAACCCTGATATCTGGTATTTCGGATAAAATCTTGGTTTTGGGCCACTTTGAAGCAGATGCACAGAGAGATAAATAGTTTTTAATGTTTGAGAGAGAGAGAGAGAGAGAGGGAGAGAGAGAGGAAGAGAGAAGAGAGAGGGAAGGAGGGAGTGATAGAGAGGGAAGGAGTGAGTGATAGAGATGGAGGAAGAGAGAGAGGGAGAGAGAGAGGGAGAGAGAGAGAGAAAGGGGTATGTATTGTAGCTTTTATCTTACAAAAATACACATTTTATATCTCCTCTGAATGTGTGAAGGAGATAATAGGTTGGCCTTACGCGCGAGTTTCCATCAATACACTTCTCGAGTGTCCATTTTGCCGGCTTCATCCTCTACATAAAGTGATTATGACACGCAAGAGCTGCAGATAAAAGCTTTGCACCTGCTTCCGTGCACATCCCTGTTCACTTTAATGGTTACAGGTGTCTTTTTTTTAACCTGGGCTTTCGAATAGAAGGGAGAGTTTACTGATAACATGATTTCGATTTTATATAATTTTTTGCAGGGTAAACATGACTGGTTAAATCGATATCGGGGTGGTTTCTTGAATTGACAGTAGGCTTCTTCTTCTTCTTCTGCGTTCGAGGTTGTTGGTCAGTTCAGATCCCGAACCCTGTCGACATGGCAAAGCCCGCAGTCCTCTCCAGATCCTGATAGGAACCTCCAAAGCTTTTGCCCCAAGCTTGTGTCCTCTGACCATGTCTCACGCCTCAGGTTTGCATAGTTTGGGCACTCTTGTAGGATATGTTCTGGAGTCTGGACTACACTGCCACATGGACACTCGTCTGTGTGAGACATTTTGAGTCGATCCTTTTGGGCCGTCATGAGGGGTTGTTTCCTTGGTTGGTTGTTTTCTTGGCTGGTTGTTTTCTTGGTCGGTTGTTTTCTTGGCTGGTTGTTTTCTTGGTTGGTTGTTTTCTTGGTTGGTTGTTTTCTTGGTTGGTTGTTTTCTTGGCTGGTTGTTTTCTTGGTCGGTTGTTTTCTTGGTTGGTTGTTTTCTTGGTTGGTTGTTTTCTTGGTTGGTTGTTTTCTTGATTGGTTGGTTTGAGGCATGGGATTCATCCCTTTACTTTCCGGCTGGAGATGGGCCGGCGGAACGAATCAAAGTCCGACTGGAAGCAATGGTGCTAGGGGAGTGAATTCTGCTCCCCCCAGCGCCATTGCTTCTATTCGGTAAGGATCGTCACCGTTGATGCGGAGTTGATGGATCATGCTGAGATCTATCTTTCACGTAGTAGATCAGAGCAGTTGTAGACGGTGCCGGATTTAGGCATAAGAGAAATAAGCTACAGCTTGGGCCCCCACACGCACTTTCTGTTGTAACTTTTTAACATTGGAGCTCCAGACTTTATATAGCTTAGGTCTTCACCGTGTTTAATCTTAATCTGCAACTTGGGGGCCTTGATACCAGAGCAGGGATCTGGCAATGCAGCTTAGGGCCTCGATACCAGAGCAAGGATCTGGCCCTGCAACTTGGGGCCTCGATACCAGAGCAAGGATCTGGCAGTGCAGCTTAGGGCCTCGATACCAGAGCAAGGATCTAGCAGTGCAGCTTGGGACCTGGTCACCAGAGCAAGGATGTTAGGGACATATAGGAGCAACAACATCTGCTTAGCTCACTTCTTCTTCTTCATCGCCGTCCTCCGTATATCATATTATTTCTAGGGATGTTAGTCTATCTTATTAGAAAAAAAAACTGCAGGAATTTGTTACGATTTGTGCATGCCGTAATCTTTCTTTGTTGCACTCACCCACAAAAGACTGCAGCTCTTACAACTGTTTTATATTGCTGTTATCTTGGCATCTTATTATTTTCATTACCTTACTCACAACTGCTTTGTAACAACAAGATTTATACGAAGTGACCAGTTTGGGACTCCATAGTTCAAGAATTGATACGCTTGTTTTATTGATTACACGAAAGCTTGTGACAGAGGTAAACATGAGGATCTGGTACAAATGCTGGAAAAACTTAATATAGACGGTGAAGATAATGGGGATTATTAAGAACATGTGCTGGAGAACACAGCAGGAGTAAGAGTGTGCAGTGACACAGGTGAGTATCAGGATATAAAACGAGGCGTAAAACCTGGGAGGGTAATGTCACCTGATCCGTTCTCATTATACAGTGAAAAGATCAAGAGAGGAATTAATAGCGGAAGGAGTTAAACAGGAGGCCATAATTCAATACTCTGAGATATGCTGATGGAAGGTGGGGGCATGCTATGTACGAAGGCAATGGCTTGAGTCACTGCAGAGATCAGTGATTCGCAGAGTCACCTTCGTCTATGTCCCCGAGCATACAGGCGCCCAGGATAATGAAAAAAACAAGCTGATAAGTTGGCTGGCTCTGCAGTCATCGCAGATGGACAACCACTGGATCGATCCGATATTATGAATGCGCTTAAAGAGACAGGCAGAGAGGAGAAGCGAATCCACATCGCCGCTTAGACTGAGAGACCTTGAGGGTACAGACGGCCATGAATGAATGGCATATGGGGCGCGTGAGAGGACTTGTAAACCAACATAGAGCGGACACTATCAACCGCAGGATGATGATGGATGCATTGAGGGGGGGGATCTGAGCAACAATGGACATGTCCGGAGCGCAATGATGATGTCAGTAAGTCATTTGCATGTCCGTTCCAGAACTTTGCCTCCCTAACAGCTCTCCTGTAGGCTTCCCGGTTGTAAGCAAGATGTCCAGATGCTGAGGCTCCCATTCGCAGATCATCAACGATGTCAAGCAGCCATCTTCACCTTGGTCTTCCTCTCTTTCTTTTCAAACAGCAATGATGATGATCCGAACCAAAAACCATAAAGCATAAACCATGCGAATGGCACTACTTTACTAGCAGAAAGTGACAAAAGTCTGCAGAAACTTGTGAATTACGTAGATTAGTAAAGAGAGCAATAAAGAAACTTTTGAATTACGTAGATTAGTGAAGAAAGCAATAAAGAAACTTGTGAATTTCGTAGATTAGTGAAGAGAGCAATAACAAAACTTGTGAATTACGTAGATTAGTGAAGAGAGCAATAACAAAACTTGTGAATTACGTAGATTAGTGAAGAGAGCAATAACAAAACTTGTGAATTACGTCGATTAATGAAGAGAGCAATAACAAAACTTGTGAATTACGTAAATTAGTGACGAGAGCAATAAAGAAACTTGTGAATTACGTAAATTAGTGAAGAGAGCAATAAAGAAACTTGTGAATTAGATTACTGAAAAGAACGATAAAGAAGCTTGTGCATTCGTTTATTTGAAGAGAGCAATAAAAGAGGCCTAGAGCTAAAGAGCAACAGGCCAGAGAAAAAAAAAGGTAATATCCAAAATAATAAACGTATCAAAGTGCAACATCCATTCAAAAGGGACGACAGAGATCCAAGTACCAAAAACATAAATACATAAGAGAATGTCCTTAAAAGTGAGTAAAATAGTATCACAGTGCTATATAGAGCCAGTATTGCTGTACGAATGTGAAACTTGGATACTCAACAAAAAAACAACGGCAAACTAACTGGAAGCAAAGAGAGATGTAGTTTTGGAGAAGATTTCAACAAATACCCTTCAGAGACAGGAAAAAACAAGCGAAGAGGTACTCAAAGAAGTCTGAAAAAAAAATTAGAACTATTAAAAATAATAAGAAAAAAAAAAGACAACCGAAGTTTCTTAGACATGTCATGAGAAGATTGAAAACCTATTAATGTCTGGAAAGTTTGAAGGGGAAAAGGAAGAGATGAAAGTAACTTAGTGGACTGACCAAGTGGCAAGGAAAAAGTAAAGCATCTGAATTAATCGGGTCCGCAAAAGATGGAGAAGCATGATTGCCAACGCTATCCGACACGGCTACTAATAACGATAATAATAATATTTATAATAATAACAATAATAACTCAAGACAGATGCGGCATCTTCACAAACACCTACCTTCAGCAAACTTTCTCTTTAACTCTTTGAAAAACAAAAAGTGCTAAGAACGACTGGAGTTTAATTTTTAGTTGCGTGTTTAACTTCAGTTGTAAGCAGTGATAATTACCGAATTTAGAGTAGACAGTCTTGGAAAGGTACATAATTGGAAAAAGAAAAGAGAGGAAGACCAAGGCGGAGATGGCTTTCTAAGAGGGCCTGGACACCTGTGGCTAAACTTTTTTGCCTTAGCAACCACAGGGGAAAACAGGGCATTTCTGTTAGTGCATTTCTCTTGTTCTGCTGATGTACGGTCTCGGAGGGTCCTAACACAACGCATTATTTTTCAGGCTGGCTGTCTCCATCCAGCTTTCTGTAACTTCTTTAGTTTTCCACTCCCCCCTCCCCTTTCCCCCCTTTTTTAAACTCTGCTTTCTTTCTCCTAGCTCCCTCTCCCTACCGCCACTCTCTTTTCTTCTCTGGCAACATACTGGTGTTTGTAGGGTCTTGTCCTATTCACCAGTTTCACATTTTCTCCCTGTAGGTGTTTATGTTCTTCATTCATTATCTCTCCGCTTCCCCTTTCCTCCTCCCCTCCCTGACGCCTTCTCCTCTAGCAGCTATCATGTTTCTATTACCATTCCCTCCCTCCCTGACACCTTCTCCTCTAGCAGCTATCATGTTTCTATTGCCCTTTCCCCTTCCCTGACGCCTTCTCCTCTAGCGGCTATCATGTTTCTATTACCATTCCCTCCCTCCCTGACGCCTTCTCCTCTAGCGGCTATCATGTTTCTATTACCATTCCCTCCCTCCCTGACGCCTTCTCCTCTAGCGGCTATCATGTTTCTATTGCCATTCCCTCCCTCCCTGACACCTCCTCTAGCGGCTATCATGTTTCTATTACCATTCCCTCCCTCCCTGACACCTTCTCCTCTAGCAGCTATCATGTTTCTATTGCCCTTTCCCCTTCCCTGACGCCTTCTCCTCTAGCGGCTATCATGTTTCTATTACCATTCCCTCCCTCCCTGACGCCTTCTCCTCTAGCGGCTATCATGTTTCTATTGCCCTTTCCCCTTCCCTGACGCCTTCTCCTCTAGCAGCTATCATGTTTCTATTGCCCTTTCCCCTTCCCTGACGCCTTCTCCTCTAGCAGCTATCATGTTTCTATTGCCCTTTCCCCTTCCCTGACGCCTTCTCCTCTAGCAGCTATCATGTTTCTATTGCCCTTTCCCCTTCCCTGACGCCTTCTCCTCTAGCAGCTATCATGTTTCTATTGCCCTTTCCCCTTCCCTGACGCCTTCTCCTCTAGCAGCTATCATGTTTCTATTGCCCTTTCCCCTTCCCTGACGCCTTCTCCTCTAGCAGCTATCATGTTTCTATTGCCCTTCCCTCCATCCCTGACACCTTCTCCTCTAGCAGCTATCATATTTCTATTGCCCTTTCCCCCTTCCTGACACCTTCTCCTCTAGCGGCTATCATGTTTATATTACCATTTCCCTCCCTTCATCCGCCTGTTTTCCTCCTCTCTCTCCACCTCTTCTTTACAATTGGTTCTATCAGCTCTCCTTTGTATAGCCCGCGTGGTCTCTAAGCTTCTTCTAGTGGACACGCATTTCTCTGTTTCCTATTTCTGGAGGAGGCCATATTAAGATAAGTTCTTAGTTTAATTATTTGTTTTTGTCTCGTTTGTGCATGTAATCCTCGAAAAAGGCTCACGCCGAAATATCGAATGTTGTATGTTTTTCACTTATACATTATCATACTTTCTATTCGTTTTTTCGAGATTAGAAAGTCTTATTAAATTTATGAGAGTTTTACGTTAATTTGCTTTGCAGTTACACTTGATGTTGTGCACCATATAGCAAACATACAACCATTAGCTTTTAATGGGTTATGGTGCCTGTTGATTCCACAAATACATCATTAGCTTATAATGGGTTATGATGTCTGCTGATTCCACAAATACATCATTAGCTTATAATGGGTTATGGTGACTGTTGATTCTACAAATACATCATTAGCTTATAATGGGTTATGGTGACTGTTGATTCCACAAATACATCATTAGCTTATAATGGGTTATGGTGTCTACTGATTCCACAAATGAAAGTATATAATGAAGTCTGTCCTGCCAAGTAATGTAGAAAAGTGAAGTGCCCAGTAGGGGAGGAAGGTGAAGTGTTTAGAAAGGGAGTAAGGTGAAGTGTCTAGAAAGGGAGTAAGGTGAAGTGCCTAGAAAGGGAGGAAGGTGAAGTGCATAGAAAGGTAGGAAGGCGAAGTGTCTAGAAAGGGAGGAAGGTGAAGTGTCTAGAAAGGGAGGAAGGTGAAGTGTCTAGAAAGGGAGTAAGGTGAAGTGTCTAGAAAGGGAGGAAAGTGAAGTGTCTAGAAAGGGAGGAAGGTGAAGTGTCTAGAAAGGGAGTAAGGTGAAGTGTCTAGAAAGGGAGTAAGGTGAAATGTCTAGAAAGGGAGGAAGGTGAAGTGCCTAGAAAGGGAGGAAAGTGAAGTGTCTAGAAAGGGAGTAAGGTGAAGTGCCTAGAAAAGTAGGAAGGTGAAGTGCCTAGAAAGGGAGGAAGGTGAAGTGTCTAGAAAGGGAGGAAGGTGAAGTGTCTAGAAAGGGAGGAAGGTGAAGTGTCTAGAAAGGGAGGAAGGTGAAGTGTCTAGAAAGGGAAGAAAGTGAAGTGTCTAGAAAGGGAGGAAGGTGAAGTGTCTAGAAAGGGAGTAAGGTGAAATGTCTAGAAAGGGAGTAAGGTAAAGTGTCTAGAAAGGGAGTAAGGTGAAGTGTCTAGAAAGGGAGGAAGGTGAAGTGTCTAGAAAAGGAGGAAGGTGAAATGCCTAGAAAGGGAGTAAGGTGAAGTGTCTAGAAAGGGAGTAAGGTGAAGTGTCTAGAAAGGGAGTAAGGTGAAATGCCTAGAAAGGGAGTAAGGTGAAGTGTCTAGAAAGAGAGTAAGGTGAAGTGTCTAGAAAGGGAGTAAGGTGAAGTGCCTAGAAAAGGAGGAAGGTGAAATGCCTAGAAAGGGAGGAAGGTGAAGTGCCTAGAAAGGGAGTAAGGTGAAGTGTCTAGAAAGGGAGGAAGGTGAAGTGCCTAGAAAAGGAGGAAGGTGAAATGCCTAGAAAGGTAGGAAGGTGAAGTGACTAGAAAAGGAGGAAGGTGAAGTGTCTAGAAAGGGAGTAAGGTGAAATGCCTAGAAAGGGAGTAAGGTGAAGTGTCTAGAAAGAGAGTAAGGTGAAGTGTCTAGAAAGGGAGTAAGGTGAAGTGCCTAGAAAAGGAGGAAGGTGAAATGCCTAGAAAGGGAGGAAGGTGAAGTGCCTAGAAAGGGAGTAAGGTGAAGTGTCTAGAAAGGGAGGAAGGTGAAGTGCCTAGAAAAGGAGGAAGGTGAAATGCCTAGAAAGGTAGGAAGGTGAAGTGACTAGAAAAGGAGGAAGGTGAAGTGTCTAGAAAGGGAGTAAGGTGAAATGCCTAGAAAGGGAGTAAGGTGAAGTGTCTAGAAAGAGAGTAAGGTGAAGTGTCTAGAAAGGGAGTAAGGCGAAGTGCCTAGAAAAGGAGGAAGGTGAAATGCCTAGAAAGGGAGGAAGGTGAAGTGCCTAGAAAGGGAGTAAGGTGAAGTGTCTAGAAAGGGAGGAAGGTGAAGTGCCTAGAAAAGGAGGAAGGTGAAATGCCTAGAAAGGTAGGAAGGTGAAGTGACTAGAAAAGGAGGAAGGTAAAATGCCTAGAAAGGGAGGAAGGTGAAGTGCCCAGAAAGGGAGTAAGGTGAAGTGTCTAGAAAGAGAGTAAGGTGAAGTGTCTAGAAAGGGAGTAAGGCGAAGTGCCTAGAAAAGGAGGAAGGTGAAATGCCTAGAAAGGGAGGAAGGTGAAGTGCCTAGAAAGGGAGTAAGGTGAAGTGTCTAGAAAGGGAGGAAGGTGAAGTGCCTAGAAAAGGAGGAAGGTGAAATGCCTAGAAAGGTAGGAAGGTGAAGTGACTAGAAAAGGAGGAAGGTAAAATGCCTAGAAAGGGAGGAAGGTGAAGTGCCCACCAAAGCAGGAAGGTATAAAGTACCTAGCAAGGTAGGAAGTTAAAGAGCCTAGCAAGGTAGGAAGTTAAAGAGCCTAGCAAGGTAGGAAGTTAAAGAGCCTAGCAAGGTAGGAAGGTAAAGAGCCTAGCAAGGTAGGAAGTTAAAGAGCCTAGCAAGGTAGGAAGGTAAAGAGCCTAGCAAGGTAGGAAGGTAAAGAGCCTAGCAAGGTAGGAAGGTAAAGAGCCTAGCAAGGTAGGAAGGTAAAGAGCCTAGCAAGGTAGGAAGTTAAAGAGCCTAGCAAGGTAGGAAGTTAAAGAGCCTAGCAAGGTAGGAAGTTAAAGAGCCTAGCAAGGTAGGAAGTTAAAGAGCCTAGCAAGGTAGGAAGTTAAAGAGCCTAGCAAGGTAGGAAGGTAAAGAGCCTAGCAAGGTAGGAAGTTAAAGAGCCTAGCAAGGTAGGAAGGTAAAGAGCCTAGCAAGGTAGGAAGGTAAAGAGCCTAGCAAGGTAGGAAGGTAAAGAGCCTAGCAAGGTAGGAAGTTAAAGAGCCTAGCAAGGTAGGAAGGTAAAGAGCCTAGCAAGGTAGGAAGGTAAAGAGCCTAGCAAGGTAGGAAGGTAAAGAGCCTAGCAAGGTAGGAAGGTAAAGAGCCTAGCAAGGTAGGAAGGTAAAGAGCCTAGCAAGGTAGGAAGGTAAAGAGCCTAGCAAGGTAGGAAGGTAAAGAGCCTAGCAAGGTAGGAAGGTAAAGAGCCTAGCAAGGTAGGAAGTTAAAGAGCCTAGCAAGGTAGGAAGGTAAAGAGCCTAGCAAGGTAGGAAGGTAAAGAGCCTAGCAAGGTAGGAAGGTAAAGAGCCTAGCAAGGTAGGAAGGTGAAGTGAAACTCCTACATGAGATAGAATAAAGTAGGACAAGAAAAAGAAACATCAACCAAAACCCAGAGACGGGGAGCTGGTTGGTTTGACGGAGTTGGTTGGTTGGAAGGGGCTGGTTGGTGTGATGGAGTTGAATTCAAAGGCAGTTTTCTTTGGTTGGGGTTTGTAGATGTTTACTGTTTATGAATTGGTCAGTGATAGTTTTTTTGTTTATTCAGTAAGCTTCTATGATTCATTCATTCACTCATTAGCATGTCCCTTGTGGAACTTTGCTTCCATAACAGCTCTCTTGAAGTCTTGTCGGTTGTAGGCAAGATGCCCTGCTGCCAATGCATCCGTTCGCAAATAATCAACAATTTCTTGTTGCCATTTTCGCCATGGTGTTCCTCTCTTTCTTTTTCCCATTATGTATCTTTTCACAAGACTGTCTTCTCCGAATTATCATGACGTTTAACATGTCCAAAGTACATAATTTTTCTGTTTAATCTTTTCTACTAACCAATATTCTTCAGTATTAAATTCTTCTAGTATAGATATAATGGCAGAGAGGCCTATAGGAGAGCTTTTAGGGAGGCAAAGTTCCGCAAGGGACCTGCAAATGACTGTCTGATAAGTATGGGTATATTTGTTATTTGTATGCTTCTATGGAGATACAATGAGGGAAATTAAAAGGAGGACATTTATCGCACTTCAGAAAGTAAAACACCTAAAGAATCTGTGGAGAGGAACAGACAGAACTACAAAAATAAGATTTTTAAGGCCATGCATCTTTTCCTATCGCAATATATGCCTGTGAGACCTGGACACTTAACAAAACAGCTGAGAAACACATAAATGCCTTTGAATGTAAATGCTACAGAAGAGTTCTTCAAATATCATGGACACAAAAAAGAAAATATATATCCATACTACAAGAACTTAATATTGAAGAAGGCTGGGTAGTAAAGAGGATTAAAGAGAGAAAATTTAAATATTTTGGACACATTAAACGTCATGATAATCAAGAGAAGACCGTCTTGGAAGGGTGCATAATGGGAAAAAGAGAGAGAGGAAGACCAAGGCGAAGATGGCTCCAAGACATCATTGATGATCTGCAAATGGATGCAGCAGTGGCAGGCTATCTTGCTCACAACCGAGAGGCCTACAGGAGAGCTGTTAGGGAGGCAATGTTCCGCAAGGGACATGCAAAATGAATGAATGAAATGCTTCTATGACACCCTGGTATATTTTTTTCCCAGCTGTTCTTGTCAGTTCTAGTTTAGAACCACTTCGTGAATTCTTCTTTTGAGAAAGAGAAAATTATATTTTGTTTGTTTTGTTCGCGATATCTAGATTTGTCGCGTAAAATTACTAGGAAAACTCCACTGTCTTGCAACTGACTTCTACATTATATTCTGTTTTCCCCTTTTTTTAAAATGTGTACAATGTGACTTGGTGTACCTCGCCATCCACGTATTTGGTACTTTTATTCAAAGACGTTTCCTTAACATTAATGTGCTGTAAGGAGGGGAAAAAGTAAGCAAGCAGTGACCCGGTTTTGATTGGAAATCCCACTGGCCAGAGACGGCCACGTGTGAATGGAAAATCCCCAGGCTTCCGGTCCGGCGATGACCAGGTATATAAGACAAAAGGGAGAAGTATAAAGGGGGATAAGTTGAGCTCGCGAAGGTAGCGACCAGTCGTGGACGAAGGTGGTCAGTTTCCGAGAGATGGAGGCTGGCGTGTGTATTTTAGTTGTGCGCCTTTGTAAGCAGTATTGAACTCATATTATTCAAGGAAATTTTATTTGTTTATGATTTTTTTAATAATGCCTGTTAGAAATATATGGACATCCTGGTCACGGCACCATGTGATTTGTGTGCCTTGCAGTATTTCTCATATACTGTATTTGGTCGTGTAATGTGGGCAAGGGTGCTACTCGTTGTTCGACGCTCTGCTCTGTAGCTCCGTCTTCTGATTCGGCGGGTGGTTGGTTTTCATGTACTAGTAAGGATGTACTTGTTCGAGTGGTACTGTCTTCGCTGTCTACTGCTACCTGTGGGGTGGATGCGACTTCTTCCTCCGTTATTTCTACCTGCGTATTGTCAGGTTCGGTCTCTGATTCCGACGAGTCTACTACTATCTCATCGTCGGTGTCGTCGTCGTTGTTGGGTGCTATACTGAGTGTAGCCTGTCTTCGCTGATTGTTTCTGTCGTCTGTAGGGATATTCCAATTTTGTTTGGCCTTTCTCAAATGGTTTGCGTGGACTCGTTGTATTTTCCCTGTCAGTTGGTTCTTTATTATAAATGATACTGGAGATAACTTTTTTAGAACAAAGAATCCCGTTTTCCATTTGCTGTCGTGTTTTGATGTCATATGGTGGTTTAATAAGTATACTGGATCGCCTATAGAAATGTCCTCAGTTGTGCTTTGTTCATCGTACTTTTGCTTTCGTGCGTCTTTGGTTCTGTTTATGTGGTTTATCACTTGTATAAAAGCCTTATGTTGTTTCATTAGCGTGTGTTCTATAGAATCATTTTCACTGTAGCAGTGTGTTCGTAGTCTCAGGATGGCGTCCAGGGGTAGAATGGGGTGTCTCCCGTACATGAGGAAAAATGGGGAGTATCCTGTTCGTTTAGAAATGTTCATATTCATCGCTGCCACCGCCTGTGTCAAGTACTCGTCCCATTTACTGACCTCCGTGTTTATCAACTACAGCAACATGTGTGCTGGTCCCAAAAGAAGGACATAAAGACTTTGTTCAGGATATGTAACTATACTACAATGCATATATAAAATTTATTGTATTCCATACAAAAATTTTGTAAACAAAACCAGAGGGAGTATGTAAGGAGGGGAAAAAGTAAGCAAGCAGTGACCCGGTTTTGATTGGAAATCCCACTGGCCAGAGACGGCCACGTGTGAATGGAAAATCCCCAGGCTTCCGGTCCGGCGATGACCAGGTATATAAGACAAAAGGGAGAAGTATAAAGGGGGATAAGTTGAGCTCGCGAGAGGTAGCGACCAGTCGTGGACGAAGGTGGTCAGTTTCCGAGAGATGGAGGCTGGCGTGTGTATTTTAGTTGTGCGCCTTTGTAAGCAGTATTGAACTCATATTATTCAAGGAAATTTTATTTGTTTATGATTTTTTTAATAATGCCTGTTAGAAATATATGGACATCATGTGCATCGGATTTGTCATTTTGTGTTGCCTTATGGATCAGAGTTTTGTAAATACAAGAATCGTGATTTTATAAAAAGGATTGTTGTTTTCGTATTCCTGTTATTTTATATGTAAGGTGTGAACGTATGGTGTAGTCACCCGTCCACCACTCAGTACGACGGCGGCCAGACAAAATAAAAGATTGAATAATAATTCACATCAATCTAGAGCCAAAATATATATTACTACAGTGCCAGAAAACTTTTTTTTGTACACAATTTTTAAATGGACATCATGAACGAAGAGTCACGAACCCACAGCCCTCGCGTGAGATGATTGACTCATATCAACTGCCCAGCCCTCGTCTCTAGTGCTTAATGATTTACTTAAACTATCTTTCATGTGTCTATACGACTAGATTCTATCTGGATTCCTGCGTCATCTTTAAGACAGCATCATTATCTTTGCCATCAATATTCTAAACAAAAACAAAAAAAAGAAAACACAAACACATTACTTTCCCTTGTCTAGCGTTCGGTGTTGAGGTAAAGCGTGTCTTACCGTTCTGCATCACGTACTAATCACTGAGCAATGATAGTCCATGTCTCCCCCTAATACCCCTTGAAGCCGTCTCTTCCTTTCGCGCCCACTTCGGACGACGCCATCTCTTATCCAGTTGAAGGCCTGGGAAGATAACTGGTTACTCTGCCGGATTTAGGCATGAGTTAAACAAGCTGCAGCTTAAGGCCTAACAATCCCCAGGCTTTACGAGGCCTTCTGGTTTAACTATTTTAAGAAGTGAACTCCAAGCTTTATGGAGTTTAGGGCCTCACCATGTCTAAATCCGGTACTGCTGATGAGCAATGTTCTCTCTAAGCTGTGCTAGCGTGCACTGAGGCGCACATTTTCAGCCATTAGCGCACAGATTTGCTGGCTCAGGGTGCAGGCATGATGTGCAGTACAGCGATAAAAATTTATTATGATTTTTACAAAACTTTAATGCTAGCAATTCTTTTTATTCACGAGGTAGAATTTTTGCTAAACAACACTGCTTATCTTAGAGGTGTACTCGTTAAGTAAAGAAACTGTTCCTATTTTTTCCCTAGTTTATACATTTTGGTATCACAGCTTTACTGCAGTGGCTCCGTGTATAGTTATATATTCATACACTAATTACTGTGTGTTACAAATCTTAGAATATTGCTGCGGAGGTGACCAAACTATTTGCTCTTTTGACTCTCAGACCATGAGATAAAATTGGATGACCTACCTTGAACACATCACGTGGCACAGAAAGTTGGCGTCCTCAGCCAGCGCATGAACTGATCGCCCCGGGTACATCGGCCTGGTTAGTTGACGAGCACCCTGACACAAGGCCAGGAGACTTCCAAGAGTGAGGGCGAAACGCAGAACAGGGTGCATTCTAAGAGCAGTTCTGATGGGAAAAAAAATTAATTGAAATTATCTGCTGTTGTGTCCTGGTATGTTTTTTTTTTCTTTTGCGTTCTTGTTATTCGATATTAGAGAAGACAGTCTTGGAAGGGTACATAATGAGGAAAAGAAAGAGAGGAAGACCAAAGCGAAAATGGCTGCTGGACATCGTTGATGATCTGCGAATGGATGCATGAGCAGCAAGGCATCTTGCTTACAACCGAGAGGCCAACAGGAGAGCTTCTAGGGAGGCAAGGTTCTGCAAGGGACATGCAAATGACTGAATGACTACTAAATATAGGCTATAGTAATGACACAACATGTAACAATGGACTGGAAAATATTATTGTAGCTTCAGAAATTTCTTCTTCTATCTTATTGGAACTACGAGCTTCATATCTTTTTTTTTTACAACCAATGTAGTAAAGGTGTTCAGGCACAGCATACTATCGGATCGGGAGCGGGCATATTAACATGAGAGTTTGAAGAAGACGGCTTTGGAAGGGTATATAAAAGAAAGAGAGAAAGACCGAGGCGTAGAATACGACAAGGCCTTGTTGATGATCTGCGAATGGATGCATCAGCAGCAAGGCATCTTGCTTACAACCGAGAGGCCAGCAAGAAAGTTGTTAAGGAGGCAAAGTTCCGCATGGGACATGCAAAAAAGTGACTTTGCCTCCAGTTTTAAATACTACTACAGCTACCACTTCTCCTCCTGCTACTACTACTGCTACTACTACTACTACTACTATACTACTACTACTACTGCTACTACTACTACTGCTACTACTACTACTGCTACTACTGCTACTACTACTACCACTACCTCTACTACTATAGCTACTGCTACTACTGCTACTACTACTACTATTCATCATCATCATCATGTGCCGTGCCGACTGGCGTTGGCTATTATGCTTCTCCAGAGTACGCGATCCTCCATGCATGCCATCAGCTCAGTTGGTGATCTCCTCTCACACCATCCCGTCAGACTGTCCAGTATCATTTCTCTTGGTCTTCCTCTTGATCTTCTTTCTTCTATTTTTCCTGTTGTTATAATATTTTCAATGCCCCCTCTTCTCATTGCATGTCCTATGAAAGTACATTGTCTCTCTCTTATCTTTTTGACAAGGTTTTTTGTCTCTCCAGCTCTTCTCCTACATTCTTCATTAGTTATTTTTGCTGTCCAGGGGATTCGCAACATTCTTCTAATAAACCACATTTCTGCTGCTTCCAATGATTTTTGTGCAGACTTGCCTATTGTCCATGATTCACTTCCATATAACAAGATAGGTTCAATATAGCATTTTAGCACTCGTTTTCTAACATTCATTGATAAGGATGTGTTGGTCAATATGTTTCTCATTCTCTGAAATGCAGTCTTTGCTTGGCCTATTCTGTTCCTAATTTCTGTTCTGCATTTCCCATCTGAAGTTATTACTGCTCCAAGGTACTACTATTGCTATTACTATTATTACTATTGTTACTACTATTACTACTACTACTACTACTACTACTGCTACTACTACTACTACTATTACTACTACTACTACTACTACTACTACTATTACTACTACTACTACTATTACTACTACTACTACTACTACTACTACTACTACTACTACTACTACTACTACTACTACTACTACTACTATTACTATTACTACTTAAAATAATAAGCAAATAACAGTCAACATTTCTTGGACACGTAATGAGAAGGCAGAAGTTGGAGAACCTAATAATGACTGGAAAATTCAGGGGGGAAAAGCACTCTACTACTAATACTCAGTTTTTACTACTACTATTACTACCACCACTACTACTGTTACTCTCTCTCTCTCTCTCTCTCTCTCTGAACCTTAAGTGCCCAGGGCACATGGGGCTTCCGCAAGGGTTTTCCACAAATGCCTGTCCTTCGTCTTTTTTTCTGCTCTTGCCCAAAGTATAATTATTACAGCTGTAATTATTACTGCAACTACTATTCAGAAACCGATTAACCTTCACTCTAACTCCTAAACTAAATTTAGTAAGGTCTCCTGCCTCCGATCTATACCGTTTATAAAGGGTCCCGACTCCGATCTATACCGTCCATAAAGGGTTTCGACTTCGATCTATACCATTCATAAACGGTCTTGACTCTGAGCTATACCGTCTATAAAGGGTCCTGACTCCGATCTATACTGTCCATAAAGGATCCCGGCTCCGGCCTATACCGTCCATCTCTGATACAAAATCCATAAAACAATAACTTGTAGAGTATTTACCCTTTGTTGTCGGGCCCCTAGAATTGAGCCTATTCTTGTCATCGGGCGTCTAGAATTGAGCCTATTCTTGTCATCGGGCCCTTAGACTTGAGCCTGTTCTTGTCGTCGGGCCCCTAGACGAGTCTATTCTTGTCGTCGGCCCTCTAGACTTGAGCCTATTCAGTCTAAGGAATAACTCCTACTACTACTACTACTACTACTACTACTACTACTACTACTACTACTACGGCTACTGCTGCTGCTGCTACGTCTGTTATTACTAATATTACTACTGTTGCTCCGTTACTATTGCGACCATTGCTACTTTTAAGTGTTTACTTCAACTACAATACCATTTAAAAAAACAAAAACAAAAAAACTGATGATCTACACACATTGCCTTCGAGGTCCATCTTATTTGTTTCACTTCTCGGCTAATTTGATTATGATCCATTTCTTTTCTTTCTCGATTCTAAAATACAGAATCCTATCCACCTTTTTTTTACGTCTGGAATTATAATAGAGCCAATCAAAGTCCTACATTTTCTTTCTCCTAATCTTTCAGCCCTCTGGGCATCAATACACAATATCAAATATATCCCTCATAAACAAAATTGATGCCCGAGAACGCAGTATTTTCGGCAATGTTGAAATAAAAGGGATTATAGTATCCCAGAGTTATGTTTTTTAAACTTCCAATTACGCGAATATATAAACTTGTTATATTTTATTCTGGTGTTTCTAAGAAATTGCTTTCGAAATTTAGCTACGCCCACACAGTGTGGATAAAGTGGGTTTTGAAAATGTATGTTATTACGTACTTAAGACAGGACTTTTTACGTAGAATAAATAAATTCAATAGTGTTTGCGTGCATGCTTAAATACTGTATTTCTCTGCCATATAGGACGCATTTTTCTCCTAAAAAGAAAATACAAACTAAAAAATAAAAAAAAATCACTCTGCGTCCTATACTCCGATAGTTATATTTAGGTAATCCTTGTGGGTTACTAGTACTAGACTAACATCTGAACACCCTTTCGGTCCAGATGGACGATATTCGGCCTGTCCAGTTAAGAAGTTCAGCAGGAAAGTATACAGAGATATACAATCTTGTACCTAAATCCTACTGAGGTGAGGGCTATGAAGATATAGGCTTTTAGTTTTGTTCTAAAGTATTTCTTGCCAAGTTATAGGTGCGTCTTATAGGTTGGTGTGTGTCATATGCCAGTGCGTCTTATACGTCATTGCGTCTTATATGGTAGAAAATATGGTAATAACTGTTTGTTTTTTCTAAAATGCAATTAAAATTTTAAGCATAAAACTAACAGAATCGTTATTTTCACAAATAGAAATCTAAAAAAAAAAAGTCACAACAGATTGAAAACAGTGATGAGAACAACAGAAACATGATGAGATGTAGAGTAAACACAAGATAGTAAAATCTAAAATGTCAGCAACAACAAAATCTGGTTAAAAAAAATACCAAGTCCAGACAATTAGGTTTATAATAAAAATATCCATTCATGTTTTTAAACGGCGTAATGTGTCCTGAACTCGAAGAACGGTCTTGCTCTGCTGCTGGCCTAGAGATGGCCCTCCTTACACTCAAGACTCTCCCATATATGCTAAGCCTTTAACCTCAGTGTTGTTCGTGGGTGTGTGATGGGTAATGGTGCCGATGCCACGTATATTGTACACAGCTAGATCTTTCTGATTGTCTGCCACTGCTCTTCGCGTCTATAATTATCTTATACGGCGCTTTAAAATATGAATCCCACAGAAACGGAGCAAAACAATATAGACGCAGTTTTACATTAGTAATTTCTTTTGTTGTACAAACGCCGTGTATTGTAGCCTTGTCTGGTCTTGTGCTATCTCCCTGTAATTATGAGATGGTGTTCTTTGCAGTCGATGCTGTGAAGGTGTTCAGGCACAACATCGTATCGGCGTGGGAGCGGGTTATGGCAGCTATTTTATCAGTCCAGGATTACAGCTAAAAACCAGGGGGTGTGCATGCTTCTTTAGCAGACTCCACCACCATAGGGACTATGGCGATCCCTCCCCCGTTAGTCAGGGTAAGCCTGTTACTAGGGGTACCAACGGAGAGGTGAGACAGGGTCTTTGTCAGCTATGGTTCGCTAACCCTGACTCTAGCATATCAGCTATGGGGTTGCTGACTGTCTAATCGGACAGGCGTCTTAAAGCGAAATCCGTGTATTATAGTCAATATAAGACAAACAAAAAAAGGTTAAGAAAAGCTCAAAAAAAGTAAGAAGTGGAAAGATAAGACAACAGAAAGATGCAGATCAGGAGAAATAAGATGTCAGACAAAGGTAAGTCGCAGAGCATGATGAGTGACAGCAGGTAAACCGAGTTACAAAATAACGAACTAAAATAAATCGACAACGTGACGAAAGGATATGTTAATACGTATAGAAACAAACTATTTAAAAAAATATTCGTTTAGAAATCAGACGATTAAGAGCAATAATGTCTTGAGAATAATCGAGAAGTAAAATAAAGAGGAATTTCTCAGAGAAATTAAACCTGAAAAAAGAAAAATTCAAGCGCCTTTTTTCCCCCTTTTTTCAAGAAATCATGACAAATTTAAAGTCACAAAACTTGAAAATCGGTGGGAAAGTTAAGGGGGGGGGGGGGAATAGATGAAAACAGAGTGGAAAAATATCTTAACAGGCTAAATAAGTTCTTCGTGAAATGAAGGATAAACGATAGGTTTAAAAGTGTTAACAACCGCGCGAGATGAAGAAACATCCATACTAACTAGTAATGGCATCGTGATTCCTGAACATAAGTAACTGAAGAATGTGGACTGCAGAAACAAACATGAAAAGGAATCGTGTAAGTAGTCACCTGAACAAAATCATTCTGTAAATAAACACATTAACAGCGAAATATTCGAACAATTTAGAAAGTCTAATATAGCAGACCCCAATATGGCTTAATCTCATGGAAACGGGAATTTTATCTTTTTATATAACAGTGGCTCACCTGGGCAAGAGCAGAAAAAAAGGCGAAGGACAGACATTTGTGCAAAACCCTTGCGGAAGCCCCATGTGCCCTGGGCACTTAAGGTTCAGAGAGAGAGAGATATATAACAGTGAATTAAGGGTACGGATATATATATATATATATAGTATTCTTCAGTTTCCCAAGCCATTAAGTCTCATTGCTGCAGATAAAGTTCGCCTCCATTCCTCTCTATTTCTAATCTTCTCTCTCCAGTTGGTGACATCAATTTCTTTTATATCCTCTTCTATGTTGTCTTTTCACATCTATTTTGGTCTACCGCTTGGTCTTGTTTTCCTCATCACTCGTCCATACATCATTTTCGTTTGTCTGTTCTCTTCCACTCTCTCTACACGCCCCAACCAGCGCAGTCAAGACATTTATAATTCGTTGGGATTTAAATAAGCTGTTCAGTTCTCGTTCAGTGTTCTTTGTAACACACCATTCTCCACTGCTGGTGTCCTTTGTGGGCCCAAAGATTCTTCTTAGGAATACATATAGTGAAAAATTCGTAAAATGTTTTTTATTGCATATAGGCGATTAGAGATGTAAAATTCATAAATCGTGGGGATAGTAATTGTGGCTACATGGACTTTCAATGCCATTTCATTATCTCATGGATGCATGACTGAATATAAAAATAAATGTAGAGTCTACAAATAAAGAATTTCTCAAGAAAGTCATTCTTATCTTCGCAGAATATATAACGATAAGAAAAAAAATACGCGGTGGTATATTGTTAATAAAAGTGACAGAGAATTATTAAGAAATTTAAATAAAATGTGGCGCAAATATTGCGGTTTGGAATAATAGAAAAGTTTATGAACTTACATGAGACGCTGAGCGATGATTGGCTATGTCTTGTGTTAGCTGACAACTCTGTGACGGAAAAAGTCTCATCTTTCACGTTATTTATGCTAAACTCTCGTTCCTTCTGGCTCTGTCACGTGATCAATCTGCTGCGCAGTGCGACAAGTGATTACGATGGTCAGCGCAAAAAAAAAAAACGAAAAAGAAAAAAAAGGTTGATAGTTCTGGCGGTATATACCGAAATCTTTCCTTGCTGATCTAGAAGGAGGGGATGATAAGCGATAACCAACTAACTTCTCTTTTGAAGCCATCATCATCATAACGTGCTATATTGAAAAGTTTCCTCGATCACTCCAATATCAACCTTGTATGATTTTGTCCCTCCTTTTCCATGAGTTAATCTGTGGACTTTTTGTCATTTCATCTTGCCAGGGTGTCCATTATTTTCTCTCCTGCCTTTCCTCTGCCCCTTTTCCCATTTACACATATCTTTTCTATTATTATGAAGTTTTCTAGTCCTCTCCTTTTTAATTTCAGATTCAGTTAATATCGATTGATTTCTTATGAAATATATTTCTAAATAACTCCTGTCTTGTAGTTAATGTCTGGGAACTATGCATTGTGTGTATGTGTTCACTGGATAACATATGCTAATAATGGCGTTTGAACCATTCAATCTGTCGCTGACACACTTGCTGAAGCTTCATCTGCAGTTCGGCTATGAAGTGCTGTAAGTCTTGTCTATCTCTCTGGAACTGCGAGCTGTTGTTTATTTGCTGTCCATGCTGTGAAGATATTGAGGCCACAGAATTGTGTCAGCTCAGGGGCGGGGCTTGGATGATATATTTTTTTTCGGGAGCGTCTATTGGCACATAGAACTCAAGCCACTACGCATGTCCACTGACCTTTGCACTACCACAAATAACAGAACTAGGAACCATGAATTAGTAGTATATGCTACAAAATGAGAATGGTTTCAACCGTTCGGCTAGCGCACAGTCGGTAGAGCATGATTTTGTTAATGAAGGGTTTCAACCCATGGTTCAAGCCTCATTAGTGGCGCAGTTGTTGTTTTTTTTAAGTTATACTTTAGATTACGACACTCTTTATTTGTCTTTAATAATAACAATTATACTTCTAACTTTTAGAAAAAAGTAAGCAATTTCTCATGTCCACTGACCATTTTTCCCAGACTGAGTAAACGTTCCACCCTGAATTCGGTTAGGACCCTGGCTCAACTATCTGTCCTGGAAGAAGTAAACGTCACACCCTGAATTCGGTTAGGACTCTGGCTCAACTATCTGTCCTGGAAGAAGTAAACGTCACACCCTGAATTCGGTTAGGACCCTGGCTCAACTATCTGTCCTGGAAGAAGTAAACGTCACACCCTGAATTCGGTTAGGACTCTGGCTCAACTATCTGTCCTGGAAGAAGTAAACGTCACACCCCGAATTCGATTAGGACTCTGGCTCAACTATCTGTCCTGGAAGAAGTAAACGTCACACCCCGAATTCGATTAGGACTCTGGCTCAACTATCTGTCATGGAAGAAGTAAACGTCACACCCCGAATTCGGTTAGGACCCTGCCCCCACTGTCCATCCTGACTCGACTCAAGAGCAGAGATTAGGGAACAGAGCTAAATAAATTCGCTTGAATAACCTTCCCCAAATGGAAGTGTTACTTGTTGACAATGTTAGTGGCATGGGGTCAAAGGCCGCGGAAATGTAGGTCACACAAAGTGCGAATAGCCTGTGTACATAGACACGGCTATATTTTTCAGTCCCGGAGTGCAGCCAAAAAGCAGGGGGTGTGAAATACTTCTTTAGCAGACTCCACCACCATAGGGGACTATGGCGATCCCCGCCTCGTTAGTCAGGCTATGCTGCTACTTGAAGTCAATGGAGAAGAGGGACAGGGTCTTGGTCAGTTACGGTTCGCCAGACGACAGCATGTCAGATATGGATCACTGATTACCAAAGTATACACTGTCTACGCTCTCGTACTGTTAAATAATGGGCTTTGTCCTTTAACGCTGGTTGACATACGAAGGAGGATATTGAAACACCTATGACTATGCTAAAAGTGCAGGCCCAGTGTTTCTCACACCTTTTCAGCCTACAGCACACCTGGCAATGCAAATATCTGTCACGTTTTACCCGTCGTGGACTCTTGATGTAAATTAAGTGTAAATTTACAGCATCTCATAATTTACGTTGAGGCCACTGACAGGAATTTCGTAAAGGGGTGAAAATCTATTCCCTCTTTCCTTCCCACCTAACAATCCCCATCCCACCCTATTGATGTCTTCCCTTCCTTGCCCCCATCTGGAGCACAGACCATCAACAAGGGTTCTCCAGTTATTCCTATCCTGTCTCCATGTGTAGTCAGTCTTTCTGAACTCTGCTTCAAGACACCTTCGCCTGATGTTTCTGGGCCTTCCTTGTTTCCTCTTGCCCTGGGGATTCCAGGTGAGAGCCTGTCTGGTTATGTTTGTGGCAGGCTTTCGAAGTGTGTGTCCTATCCATCTACAATGTCTTTTCATTATCATTTCTTTCACATCAGGTTGGTTTGTTTACCGTATTATTTAGTCATTCTAATTCTACTAAAGATCAAGAAGAAGACCAAGAGAAATGATACTGGACAGTCTGACGGGATGGTGTGAGAGGAGATCACCAACTGAGCTGATCGCCTACATGAAGGATCGTGTACTCAGGAGAAGCATAATAGCCAACGCCAGTAGGCACGGCACCTGATGATGATGAATTCTACTAACTGTGACTAAAGAATCTGCGGAGAGGAACAGACAGAACTACAAAAATAAATTTTTTAAAGGCATGCATCTTTCTCATCGCAACATATCCCTGTGAGACCTCGACACTTAATAAAACAGCTGAGAAACACATAAATGCCTTTGAATGCAAATGCTACAGAAGAGTTCTTCAAATATCATGGACACAAAAAAGAACAAATATATCCATACTACAAGAACTTAATATTGAAGAAGGCTGGCTAGTAAAGAGGGTTAACAAGAGAAAAATATTTTTGACACATTAAACATCATGATAATCTAGAGAGGACCGTCTTGGAAGGGTACATAATGGAAAAAAGAAAGAGAATGAATGAATGAATAATCTTTATTTTTAAAGGGTAAAGAATTGGGCATGCAGGCCCGTTTTACATTCTGCCCTTCATCACTCCATCTTTCATTCTTCCCACACACTTGATTTAGTACAAATATACAAATTAAATTAGGAAAAAACATATCAAAGGAGTGTAAGATTTAACTACTACATTCAAAGTAAAAGAGAAGAAGTAATTAACCTAATAAAATAGCACTCACGCACACATATACACGCAGACATATACATAAACAAAAATACATTGTAAATACAGATCTTTTAACATATGTTTTTTTAACAAACATTAAAATAAATTTCTAACAATATCTAACAAGTTACTTTTCTATGTCATTTTAGTACTTGATGGTTAGTGAGTCATGTGTTGAGAGGGGAAGATCAAGGCGAAGATGGCTGAAAGACATCGTTGATAATCCGCATATAGATGCATCAGCAGCAGGGTATCTTGCTTACAACCGAGAGGCCTACAGGATAGCTGCTAGGGAAGCAAAATTCCGCAAGGAACATGCAAATAACTGATCGACCTGATCTTCCGGGGAATAATTTTTCAATTTACCAGGGGAGTAAACCCTGAAACACCCGGTTACCCAGGGCAACGCCAAGCTTTCAGTGGCTTCTGTGTTCTCACCCCTGTTGGCGCAGCAAGAGTTTAATGTTTTCATGCCTTGCCATCTTGTTTTCACTAGTGCAGGTTTTAAAGTGTGTTTTCAGAAATGACATCCATTGAGTTCTTTCGGGAGCAGCCACAGACTGAAATACCTCCGCCCGACTGGGGTACGGGGTGCCATGGTATAGAACATATATGGATTCCTCGCGCCCCTACTTGGCATATGACGTACGTTTATGGTTAAGACTATGCACTAATTTGTCATTTAAATCATATTTTAAAAAGTGGAATGATAAGCAGTGTATAAATAACTTAAGTGCTTTTATATTCTTATACCTTATATCGTTCCCGTGCCGTTAAACGTCATATAGGGCTCGCAAAATAGTTCGCCAATTTTCCGTCTTCGACGGGTCTTTCAACCTCATCAAGGGATTTTATACCTGTTAATTTGGCCTCTCTTAACAATGTCCTCTTCAGAGTTTCACGCGGTCTGCCTATTTTTCTTTGGCCTGTTGTGTTCCACTTGATAGCTTGTTTTGGGATTCACTGATCATTTCTTCTCATCAAGTGACTGACATATATAATATATTTTATATTACAAAACATAATATATTTACATATATTCTATTTTTGTCAGTGCTAGTAGTCGTAGGTAGTAGTAATTATGTTTTATGACATCTTGAGTTCTGATAATCAAGGTGGTAGAAGTGTTTATAGTGGCAATAATAGTTAAATTATTTTCCAGACTAAATGTTTACGAAGAATTAGGAAAATATTCTGGCCAAACACTATAAGAAATAACATCTTATTGGCAGAAATGCAGATGAAGCCACTGACAACAATTATTGAGGAAAGACGCTGGCGATGGTTGTGACATTTGCTCCGAATGACTGACAACTCACTAGCAAAAATAGCACTAAGATGGACACCACAGGGGAACAGAAGTAAGGGTAGACCAAAAGAGACATGGAGAAGAACAACAGAAAGGATGTTGAGCAATAGAGGGCTCACTTGGGCAAGAGCAGAAAAAAAGGAAAAGGACAGGCATTTGTGGAAAACCCTTGTGGAAGCCCCATGTGCCCTGGGCACTTAAGGTTCAGAGAGAGAGAGAGAGAATAGTTAAATGACAAACCATCTTATATTATATGGAACAGCCCAATATTTTAAGGATTTTTTTCAGTCAGGAGGCTGAAATGCCCTTATTTTAAGACACATGTCCCATGTTGTCCTGTGTTCTCATTTTTTGATTACTGCATTTTCAGAAAAACATAGAATTTTAAAAATTATTTCAGTAGAAATGTTCTTATTTTTTAGGAAAATTCACTTTGTAGAGAAGTACAAATAGGCCTGATTGGTACATTTGTAAGTAAAATTATAAATCTAAACTACTGATGAAAATTTGAGGTTAAAATTTAAGTTACCTTTCCCTACCCATCACCCCACTGCCTGATTGAATGAGTGTCCTGCATTTGAATTTTAAATATATTTCATCATCATCATCATCATCATCTTTCACTCCCTTGAGAGCATAGGCCAAGGGTAAGGGCTTTCCAGTCATCCCTGTTCTTGAAATTATTATCTGCTTCCTTCCATGTGTATCCCTTGTCTCTGAGCACTGTCATAAATTCTCTTATCCAAGTAAGTCTGAATCTTCCTCATTTTCTTATTCTCTGTCTTGCTATGCTGGTGTCAGGTTTTCTCAGAGTGTTGCCAATCCACCTCCATTTCCTAGATATGATTTTTAGATTCATAGGTTCTTGTTCTGCCCTTTCCCAGACCTCCTTGTTCCTGATCTTGTCCTGCCATTTAATGTTTAAATTCATGAATTTATATATATATATATATATATATATATATAGTTGTAATAGTAGTAGTAGCAGTAGAAAACATGGTTTCAGTAATAGTTATAACAGTAGTTTTTTAAGCTAGAGAATTCATAGCAGTTATAGAGATGATAGTAATGATAAAATGATTAATGTTAGTTGCTGTAACACCTGTAGTGGTAGGCTTAAAAGTAATGGGAGTAATAATAGTATTATTATTATTATTATTATTATTATTATTAGTAGTAGTAGTAGTAGTAGTAGTAGTAGTAGTAGTATTAGTATTAGTAGTAGTAGTAGTAGTAGTAGTAGTAGTAGTAGCAGCAGCAGCAGGAGCTGCAGCAATAGCACAGTTAACAGTGATAAGAGAATTACCTAGGACTTTGACAAGAAAGACCTAGACTTAATTGGAGAATAGAAATTATGACAGTTCTCAGAGACAAGGGGTACACGTGGAAGGAAGCAGAGAATAATTCCAGTAACAGGGATGACTGGAGAGCCTTTATCAATGGCCTATGGTTTCAAAGGGGTGAAAGGCAATGATGATGATGATGATGATAATGATGATGATGATGAACCCAAGACAAGCAGCCATCTAACAATGAGAAACAGTGTACTATCCACTCATCCATGTCTGCTATTTTTTTAATGCTAACCATACAAAACTATGCTAAATCACTACACTGTTTGAAAACTTGGTCGTTTCTCACTTGAAAAATTAGTAATAATGGTAGTAGTACTCATGGTAATAGCCTTTAATAAAGCCTTTAATAATAAAGTAAAAAGTTCAACTAGAAGAGACAAAAGAAAATATATGGACAATATGGCAAAATAAGCAGAAAATGTAGCAAAAAGAGGAGACAGCAAAATTCTATATAACATACAGAAGAAGCTAACAAGTGCTATTACTTGCAGAAAAAGACCAGTCTTTAGCAAAACAAGCAATCTATTAACATCAAGTAAAGACCAAAAGCAAAGATAGGCTGAAAACTTCCAAGAAATACTTAATTGACCACACCGAAATGAATTAATAAATCTTGAAACCGATTTACCAGTCCCACAAATAAATGTTAACTTAGATGAAGTTATACTGACTGAAATTGAAACAGCAGTGAATCTAATGGCTAACAACAAAGCTGCAGTTGAAGATGAAATAACAGTTGAAATGTTAAAAGCTATCAATAGTGACAACATGAGACAACTACAAAGAATGTTTAATAAAATTTGGAAAGAAGAAAAGGTCCCTTCTAAATGGAAAAAGGGAATCATTGTTAAAATACCAAAAAAAGGCAACCTCAGTGACTACAAGAACTGGAGGGGTGTAACCTTAATATCAGATGTGTCAAAGGTGTTGTGTAAAGTGATTCTGAACAGAATTAAAGATGTAGTGGATACTGCAATGAGAGAAGAACAGGCAGGATTTTGAAAAGGGAGAAGCTGTCTCAACCAGATCTTTACTCTAAGAATAATGCTTGAAGAACATATTGAAAAGCAGAAACCATTAATCCTGAACTTCATAAACTTTAAAAAAGCATTTGAGATTCATTGCGGAGAATTTTAAGACTATATAGAATACCATCTAAATTTGTCAGCATCATTAGAGATCTCTACAACGGATATGTTTGTGCAGTCAATACAGAAGAAGAAATGACTGAATGGTTTCAGATTGAAACAGGCGTTCAAGGATGTATATTATCTCCATTGCTTTTTGGAATTGCCATAGACGTTATAATGAAAAGATGCTGTATAGGTAAAACTGCCACTGATTGGGTACATGGGACCCAAATAGAAGATCTTGATTTTGCATTTGCAGTTGACATAACTCTTATCAGTGACAATGTGAAATCGATGCAGGAAAAAACAGATTTCCTGTCTTCCTCTGACTAGCAAAATAGGTCTTGAAATTAACAGAGACAAAACAAAAATAATGAAACTTCTCATTAATCAAGAAGGAGAAATATACATAGAAGGAACAGTTGATGAAGTAAACCAATTTGCATACCTTGGCAGCTACATAGACTAGGATGGTGATACCAAGAAGGAAGTTAGAATTCAAATTGCATAAACAGCATTGTCCTTCAAAAATCTTGAGAACATATGGAATTCAAATGTTGTAAGCACAAAAATCATGTTAAGATCATTCAATTCAAATGTGATATCCATCCTCATTTATGCATGCGAAAGCTGGAAATCAACTAAAGAAATAGACAAGAAACTAGACACTTTTGAAAACAAAAGCCTAAGTAAAATACTTGGTATAAAGTGGAATGAATTCAAGAACAATGACGAGATAAGACAGATGAGCAAACAACAACCTGTCTCATGGGTGATCAGAAAAAGAAGATGGACATATGTAAGCTATGTGATGAGAAGAAACAATCAGAGAATATCAATTACAAAAATTATAATAAATATTGTTTAGTGGGCATAACATCCCTTGATGAAGTTGAAAGACTTGCCGAGAACAGGAAATCTTGGCAAACAACTATGCGAGCCCTATGTGACATTTAACGGCACGGGAAGGATGTAAGAAGTGGTAATAGCATTAGTAGTTGTTATTGTAGCAGTAATAGTGATAGACTAGTAGCTATCAACTAATAGTTGTTCTAGTGATAGACAATAGAACAACGCAGAGATAACAGATGAGCAGACAACAATCTGTCTCATGGGTGATCAGAAAAATAAGATGGACATATGTCAGTCATGTGCTGAGAAGAAACATCCAGAGAACCCCAAAACAAGCTGTCAAGTGGAGCACAAAAGACTGAAGAAAAGGATGTTGACCACATGAAACTCTAAAGAGGACACTGTTAAAAGATTGATTGATTGATTGATCTTTATTTCCAAATGGTTAAGAATTGGGCACGCAGGCCCATCTGACATTCTGCCTTTTATCATACAACTTTCACTCTGTTCCAGTCATTCTATAAAATATTCTGTTCATATAATCAATCATAACTAACACTGGAAAACTGAGAGACACAAAATAAAATTAAAGTATAACATTCACATTTCACTCTTATCCATACACTCAATACAGAAAGTAACTACATACATATATAAATGACATCAGAAAGTAACTACATACATATATAAATGACTGCAGAAAGTAACTACATACATATATAAGTAACTACAGAAAGTAACTACATACATATATAAATGACTATCTACCAAACAGGCTCTCATGGCGAAGGTCAGGGGTTCGAATCCGGCCGTAGGCACTCCAGTCACCCAGCTGTAGAAATGGGTACCTGACTTCTTCTGGAGTTTGGGAAGGAAAGGCAGCCAGGCGTGATACTGACCATATCATCCTCTAGTGTGCTGACAGGTCAAGGAAAATATGGGCACTAACACCATATCCCTATGTGCCTCTAAGGCATGACAGGATTACCTTTACCTTTACCTACCAAACAGAATTTTGATACTATTCATAATAAACAATTCGGTGTCTGCAAGAGAGGCCAGTTTAGTAGGAATAACATCCCTTGATGAGGTTGAAAAGCTCACCGACAACAGGAAATCTTGGCAAACTACTATGCGAGCCCTATGTGACTTTTAACGGTATGGGAAGGATGTAAAATATAAGACATAAGTAGCAATAATAATAGTTGTAGTAGCCAGTAATAGTAATAGCAGCAGCAGTAGTACTAGTAGTAGTAGTAGTAGTAGTAGTAGTAGTAGTAGTAGTAGTAGTAGTAGTAGTAGTAGTAGTAGTAGTAGTAGTAGTGGTAGTAGTAGTAGTAGTAGTAGTAGTAGTAGTAGTTGTAGTAATAGTATTATTATTATTAGTAGTAGTAGTAGTAGAACTGAGCAACATCAGTAATAGTCATAGAAGTAGCTGCTGAATTATTTCTAAAAACTATTAAACTATTAAAACATCTCATGGCAAAGAGCTAAGCAAATGGATGTAGTCATTAATATTGTAGTTGCTGAGAAAAAATTGGTGAAAAACTTCTTGATTGCTGATTCTGCCAATATTTGGCTGACATAGTAAGTTGCAGTAACAACAGACTGTGTTGCAAAGTCCAGTCTCCCCTACTTCATATTGTATCTTCAGGTTTCATACTTGTTTTCTTCTTATATAATGTAGTGTCTTTGTGCTGAATTGCTATCCATATGGTATGATTTTTTTTTTTACCAGTTCTCTCCAGTTCTCATGAATAATGAAAATTTGTTCTCATAGATGCTTTAAAATCTCTTCACTTTTGTTTCATCTCATAGCACCTTTCCCTTCAGAAGTTTTAAGTATATTATTTGCTTGGAGAGATGCCTGCCATCCATTCTTGTGGGGCACCCCACTTGTCATCCATTCTTGTGGGGCATCCCACCTGTCATCCATTCTGGTGGGGCACCCCACCTGTCATCCATTCTTGTGGGGCACCCCACCTGTCATCCATTCTTGTGGGGCATCCCACCTGTCATCCATTCTTGTGAAGCACCCCACCTGTCATCCATTCTTATGGGGCACCCCACCTGTCATCAATTCTTGTGGGGCACCCCACCTGTCATCCATTCTTGTGGAGCACCCCACCTGTCATCCATTCTGGTGAAGCACCCCACCTGTGATCTATTCTTGTGGGGCACCCCACCTGTCATCCATTCTTGTGATGCACCCCACCTGTCATCCATTCTTGTGATGCACCCCACCTGTCATCCATTTTTGTGATGCACCCCACTTGTCATCCATTCTTGTGATGCACCCCACCTGTCATCCATTCTGGTGGGGCACCCCACCTGTCATCCATTCTTGTGGGGCATCCCACCTGTCATCCATTCTTGTGAAGCACCCCACCTGTCATCCACTCTTGTGAAGCACCCCACCTGTCATCCATTCTGGTGGAGCACCCCACCTGTCATCCATTCTGGTGGAGCACCCCACCTGTCATCCATTCTGGTGGAGCACCCCACCTGTCATCCACTCTTGTGAAGCACCCCACCTGTCATCCATTCTGGTGGAGCACCCCACAAACCAATGGTTCTCTACTTATCCTTCTGCTTTCCATGGCTCTATCTTCAGGTGTCTGTATTTACTATTCTGGATAAAGTGACAAATAAAGGAGATAACAACTGCGGTGAAGCTGGTTCTAGTAATAAAGGTAGATAGATATGTATGGTTCAGTTTTACAAACCCACAAAGGGAGTGAGGAAAGTGAGGAAAAAACACTAATGGAAGAAAGTATGAAAGTAAGATGAGAATGTATAAATGAAAAACATACAACGTCCAATATTTCAGTGTCAGCCCTTTTCAAGGATTACATACAAGAACAACACAACACATAAATAACAAGAAAAAAGATGAAAATAGAACAACACAACACATAAATAAAAAGAAAAAAAGATGAAAATGAAAAACTTAACTTTGTGACGTCCTTCCTGGCACAGAATACAACAATTTGCTCTAAAGACGAGACTAGGAGACCACAAAAGGAAAAAAACTTCAACCAATCGGATGTCAGCGGCAGTGGAAGGGAGAGAAGAACAATATGGGGGGGGAGAGCAGGAAAGAGATCAGGAAGCAATAAATGTCTGATAACTGAAAGAGAAGAGGGTGTGGGGGGGGGGGGGGCGGGAGATAAAGTAAAAACTGATGAATGAAAAACTGCAGAGAAATGTGCGGGGCTAAGGCAAGAAAGTTGAGTATAAATAGCAGAAATTAGGTGGAAATTTAGAGAAGTTTAAAGGACGCTGAATATATTTTTAATTCCAGCTCTGGGTGGAGACAGCCTGCCTGGAAAATAAGGCACTGTTCTAGAGCCTTTCATGATCGTACATCAGAAGACCAAGAGCAGATTGCACTAACAGATATGTCCCGTTTTCCTTGGTAGTTTATTTGGCAGAAATGTTTTGCCACAGGTGTCCATGCCCTCTTGGAAATGTCGTTAAAATGTTGATGAAAATGATCTCCTAAGCGCAAATTGGTCTCCCCTATATACTTCATATTGCAACATTTGCACATAATGGCATAAATAGCATTGCATGAGGTGCAGGTGAAGCCCTCCTGAACTTATAACATGGACTTAGGGAAGGATATGCTAGCCTCGACAACAAATGGGCAAGTGTTACATCTACAACGTCTGCAAAGTCTGGTACCATAAAAAGTGTCCTCTGTCTTAAGACGACTTCTAACTAATAGGTCCCTGAGGTTCTTGTCCCATCTGAAGGCCACCAATGAGTTCACATGTCTCTGACTCGGTCTGGAGGAGATGGATACAACAAAACAATATTGTTATTAACTGTCAAACTATGGGGGTGGTGTGTGAATACCAGTTTGACTCTGTCCGAGCTACAGGGTGATTTAAGAGTGAGGGCTTGTTTTGGCGATATATGACTGATGCAGTTCCAAGATGAAGTGAGAACATATTGGTGGAAGAAATCTAACATTCTGTGAGCTTGATGATGGAAATCACCATCTTCAGTAAATAAATGTCACAACCTAAGAAGCTGGGAAAGGAATAGAATCCTATTATGATATGGGGTGGGAAGATGAGTGCAAGAGATAGCTGTAAGAGTCTGTAGGTTTATAGTGGACAGAAGTGGTAAGTCTGATAGGAACGATAGCAACTGCAATGTCAAGAAAGTTACCAGAAGTTATAGAGACATGGATAATGTGTACTGCCCTTGGATGTTGTCCTTTTAACCCTGCAGTTTCAGTGTGTGGCCAGAGCTGGGGTCAAGCATTTTTTGGTAGATGAGCAGAACTACAGGATGTGCTCTGAAGTCTGAAGACATGTCTTGCATGCACAGTTTTTGGGTGTGTGACAGGTCGAGATGATACAAGTATGCTTCACAGTCAGCAGTGTCCCATGTGTGTCTTTATTCATATTGCAGCAGCTGGTCAGTGGGTGATGAGTTGTGCTGGTCAGTAACCATAGATTTAGTGAGCCCCAAACTAGGAGGAAGAGCCAGGGGCTCGGTAAGGGGAAATGGAGTGGGAGGAGCAATCTGAAACAAACTGGGATGTGTACTTGTATGTGTGTACTGTAGTGGCATCAAGAACATGGTCTGAGAGGAAAGAGGCAGCCTGGAAAAGTTTGGTAACCACTGCCTAAACCTTGCCATCCATGTCTGGCATGAGAATACCTAAACCTTTGCCATCCACAAGAATACCTAAACCTTTCCTATCCATGTATGCCATGAGTATATCTAACCCTTGTCATCCTTGTATGCCATGAGTATACTAAAGCTGTTGGTTATTTTCTATCTTTTTTATCGTGTTCCACAAATGAAATGTCTGTCCTGTTAAATTTTTTTCTTGTATTTATTTATACATTTTGTTGTATCTACAGAGGCTTGCCATTGGACCACCAGTACAAACTCACATCACTCAAACTGAGCAATGTTCGGGATAACGATGAGCTGTGAGTTCTGAAATTTTCATGAATATTTCATTATATGAATCGTAAAATATGTGGTAATGTTTATTGGGGCACATGTTTCAGCTCTGTCAACTTCTGATGGACTAAGACTTCCAGAGGTCTGTGCTTCATAATAAACAGAATGCTAAAGATTGCTTTAGTCTAAGAAATAAATAGAATGTTAAGTCTGTGTTAGTCTATACATAAAAAATAAATAGAATGTTAAGAATTTGTTAGTCTATATATAAAAAATAAATAGAATGTTAAAGTCTGTGTTAGTCTATTCATTCATTCATATGCATGTCCCTTTTGGAACTTTGCCTCCCTAACAGCACTCCTGTAGGCCTCTCGGTTGTAAGCAAGATGTCCTGCTGCTGATGTATCCATTTGTAGATCATCAACGATGTCTTGCAGCCATCTTCACCTTGGTCTTCCTCTCTTTTTCCCATTATGTACCCTTCCAAGACGGTCCTCTCTAGATTATCATGCCGTTTAATGTGTCAAAAATATTTAAGTTTTCTTTGTTTAATCCTCTTTACTAGCCAACCTTCTTCATTATTAAGTTCTTGTAGTATGGATATATTTGTTCTTTTTTGTGTCCATGATCTTTGAAGAACTCTTCTGTAGCATTTACATTCAAAGGCTTTTATGTGTTTCTCAGGTGTTGTGTTAGTGTTTTGTTAAGTGTCCAGTTCTCACAGGCATATGTTGCGATGAGAAAGACGCATGCCCTTAAAAAAATCTTATTTTTGTAGTTCTGTCTGTTCCTCTCCACAGATTCTTTAGTTGTTTTACTTTCTGAAGAGCGATAGATGTCTTTTTTTCAATTTCCCTCATTGTATCTCCATTATTAGTTAGTAGTGATTCAAGATATTAAAAACTCTCCACCTCTTCCAATTTTTCCTTATTGATACATTTTTCAGCTGCCTTGTTTGCTTTGTCAGTTGTCATCAATTTAGTTTTCTTTGCATTAAGATATAGGTTTTGGTCTTCACTGTTCTTGATTAATGGGGTATTTTCTGTTATGAAATAGCATTTTTTAACTTAGGAATTCTAGTTATATTATACAGCATGTTCTTTATTATGAACATGTTTGCTTTCCAGAGTAATGAAAGACGAGAATACCCGACTGCCATTAAGAACACAGGAATGTGACCGGACATTGTAGTGTACTCCACAGAAAAACAGGAATTAATAATGATCGAGCTTACGGTCCCATACGAAACTAGAATAGAGGAACAGCATTTATTCAAATTGGAGAAGTACAATGATCTGGTCAAGCAACTGAGGCAGGGGGCAGGAATCAGGGCAAAAGTGATAGCTGTAGAAGTGGGAGCAAGAGGATTCATAGCAACATCAGCATATGACCTATGTAAGCAACTGGGCATAAAGGGACAAGCAAGAGCAAGGGCATTGAGAAGCCTTTCAGAAACAGCAGAAAAGGCCTCATGCTGGCTGTGGAGTATGCGAAACAAGCATTGGGAGCATAAGTAATTTCATTTGCCACAACCAATACCAGTCCTCCATAGCTAAATCGCTAAAGACGCGTGGCAACTGGAAGATCATGGGTTCAATCCCGGGACCGAAAAAAAGCAACAACTCACAAGACCTCTGGGAGTCATGACCCAGAGGGGCCCACCCCCCTTAGAGTGTCAGGAGTTTAAAGGGCCGAAACACTTGTCTGAGGGGGGGTACTTCCTCTGATGATCTGAAGGAGTTGTGTTGTTGTTCCGCTCTCTACGGTAGAGAGTTTCCTGCACATGCATACAAAGATTGTTATATATCCCATTGTTTTAACATTCCTTTTGATAATAATTCAATTTTCTAAAATGCTAAATTCAGTAGAATAAAATCAGTTAGAAACACATATATGTTATGTACTGCAGTACAACTCTGCCAGTAGTTTTAGTTACATTTTTTCATTAACTTTGCCTGTTACATACACTGATACATTCTTCTTTTGTCAGGATTCCACGACCTTCAGCAATAGATATTAGGTAAGTGTTAAGAAATGAAAATAATTCTCTGTTTGTCTTATTATTTTAACAGAAATTAAAATTTGTTGGTCAGTTCCAGAAGCAGAGATGGCCACCCCAAGGGAGAAGACTCAATTATACTAAAGCAGATCAAAACACTGTACAGCTTCTCACCTTGCTCCTGAAAAATACTTGTGGTACTGAATTATGGCTGGCAGAGTCAGGATTCTCAGATCTGTTCATGGAATGAAAGTAAATCATGTTAGTGCAGTGTTTATCCAGCTTGATGCCTGCTTTTCAAGATCTTCACCACAGCATGTACTGTGCAGAACTCATGTTCCCTGTAACAGCAGGATTAGAAACCAGCCATTTCAGAGGTTCTCAATCAGTGGAGAATTCTGACAGACTGGAACTATTGGAATATTGACCTTCTTGTAAATTGCAACCTTTTAAGTCAAACAGTCTCCAAAAGGAGGAGAAAAACATTCTGATGTATGATAAAAAGTTCACATAGGGTACAAAAGACTGTAGACCACTAAACTGTTTGCAGTCATTACTGCATCAGCTATGGGTGTGTATGGGTGGAAAGTGGAAGAGACACAGGCCTGAGAGAACTTGATGAGGAACAAACAGCTGAAGCTGTGGTAAGCAGCATACACCACAGCTAGGGCATCACACAGTAGCTAGCTGCAGGCAGTGAGAAATGGGTAGAATTTGTTGCTGCCTTGAAAGGTGCCACAGGGCTTATTTGAGGATGACTGCTTTGTTGATGACTGTCTTAGGAGATGGTGGATGAATTGCTTTTGGATCAAGCAACATACCAAGTGGCTTCGTGTAGTCAGATAGTAGTTGTGTGCCGCAAAATCAATACTAAATATGTAAATTTGTTTGTTTTTTTTTTCAGTTTACATTCTCCTATACAACCCTGAGTGGCAAAGTGGTTAGTGCACTAGTCTCTCATGGCAAAGGTTGGGGGTTTGAATCTGGCTGGAGGTGCTCCAGCCACCAAGTTGTAGAAATAGGTACCTGACTTATTCTGGAGCTGGGGAAGGAAAGGCAGTCAGGTGTGATGTTGACCATGTCACCCTCTAGTGTGCTGATCACATCACCCTCTAGTGTGCTGACCACATCACCCTCTAGTGTGCTGACCACATCACCCTCTAGTATGTTGACCACATCACCCTCTAGTATGTTGACCACATCACCCACTAGTGTTGCTGACCACATCACCTTCTAGTATGTTGACCACATCACCCACTAGTGTTGCTGACCACATCACCCTCTAGTATGTTGACCACATTACCCACTAGTGTTGCTGACCACATCACCTTCTAGTGTTGCTGACCACATCACCTTCTAGTATGTTGACCATATCACCCACTAGTGTTGCTGACCACATCACCCTCTAGTGTGCTGACCACATCATCCTCTAGTGTGCTGACCACATCATCCTCTAGTGTGCTGACCACATCATCCTCTAGTATTTTGACCACATCACCATCTAGTATGCTGACCACATCACCCTCTAGTGTGCTGATAGATCAAGGAAAATAGGGGCACTAACACTGTACCCCTATGTGCCTCTAGGGCATGACAGGGTTACCTTTACCTTTTTTTTTACCTTTACCTTTTTTTTAACCTTTACCTTTTTTACCTTTACCCTTTTATACCATTACTTTTTTTATCTTTACATGTAGGACCCATGGTGGTGTAGTGGTTAGTGCTCTCATCTGCTTTTCAAATTCCACAGAAAAAAATGTATCAACCTTCCATTTCCTGCTGAACATCCATATGCATCCCACATCGAAAAGTTTGCACTAATCCCTACATTTGCCTCTCCACAAGACCCCAGAAGGGGTGTCGAAGTGAAGCAGCAGAGACCAATCAGTGATGAGATGCCAGCTAATCCTGTTAATGTCATGGTCACTAAAAAGACCAAAGGTGATTTAGAATTTGCTTGAGTGTTAAAGTGCTTTCACAATGTTTATTTTTTAATCTTGTTTCTGTTATTATTACTGAAACTTTTATGCAAGAAGGTGGTTTTGAAGTAGGGGGAGATCAGCCATTGTTGGTTTTTGCTAAGAATTATCTCATGGCTGATACTATAGATGGTGGATTTACATAAGCAGCCACAGCACATCTAACACAATCTGTTTTGCAGTCTTCTTCTTCTTCTTCTTCTTCTTCTTCCTCCTTTGTCTTCTTCTTCTTCTTCTTCTTCTTCTTCTTCTTCTTCTTCTCTTCTTCTTCTTCTTCTCTTCCTCCTTCATCTTCTTCTTCTTCTTCTGCTTCTCTTCTTATTATTTTTTAACTCTCTGTGAACTTCTCAGCTGTTTCATATGCACTCAATAGATATTTATGTGAAAGGATGTTTATCTTTTTATTGCCCTGACAGTTGTTAGAAACATTGAACTCTGTACACTTTGCCCTGCAGGCAGATATTCTCTGATATCAGAATAGTAAATTCGGATGCTTTTCTTTTTTCAGTCCACTGAGACATTTTTTTTTGGCCTTCCTCTCTTCCTTTTTCCCTTGAATTTTCCAGTCAATACCAGGTTCTCCAACTTCTGTCTTCTCATGGCATGTCCAAGAAATTTTGACTGCCTTTATCTTACCACTTTAACAAGTTTTCATTGTTCTGAAACTTCTCTAAGGACTCTTTATTTATTTTTCTGTCTGCCAACTGTTTTTTGTTCTGTTCATCTTTGACCAAAACCACACTACTGTTATTTTCTTTTTTATTGTCTGTTTGCCCTTTTATTATAGTCTGTTATGTTTTTTTTTCTATTGTCTGTTTGCCATTTTAATATAGTCTGCTCTGTCATATTTTTACTGTTGCTTGTTTGATTTTTACCATTGCCTGTTTTGCTTTTTTAACTGTCAGATGGATAAAGGAATGATTATTAATTACTTAATTCCTTCAGTATCTTACTGCAACACTGACTGTGTACTGAACGGCCAAAAAAGAATTTACTGTTATATGTTCTGTACAATGTTGTTACTCATATAATTTGGTCATGTGATGTGTCTAGGTTTCCCGTACAGGGAAGAAGTGGTGACCATACCAACAGAAGGAAAAAGGGAAGCACTTACCTATACAGGGGAGAACTTTTTCGATCAGGTAAGTGACCTAGTTTATGTACAGAAGGATCTAAGTGAGAAGCACAATGTATTGGATCAATTTTTTATTATATTTTTGTTAGCTGTAGACATGACTTTATAAAAAAAAAATTATGGATAAAACAGCTGTGTCTATATAGATTTTATCTGTTTATGGATATTCAAATTTTAAACTCCTGTATAAGATAAATGTAGGTATTGCCTCATTTCCTTGGAAAAAAACATGGCAGGTGTGTTTATTACAAAGTTTTTGTGGGGGCTTAGGATTTTTTATCTGGCAGTGTAAGAGTTTGTGTTTTTTTTGTCATGACGAACCTGCGATAGATGTTGATTAATATGTAATTTATTCCTTAAATTGTATAATTTTTCTTAAGTGGGCCAGTGTGAAGTGCTCATTTCCATGCCATTAAGACATTTTGGGGATATGGTGTTAGGCCCGTAGTTCCAAGACCTTTGGCACATGAAAGTGTTATGTGGTCAGTATCATGCCTGGCCACATTTACCTTCCAAGATTTCTCTGTTGACAAGAAGGGATCAAGTGCGAAGTGAAATAATCCGGCAGATAGTGGGAACAATGCCTGTCAAGGATTACATTAAAAAATCAGAGAGTTAAGTGGTTCAGGCATTTGATACGCATGAATCCAGAACAACCAGCCATCATACAACTTGAAAACATGTGGATATAGGGCGTGAGGATGACCAATGAAAAAGTGGATAGATGCAGTGAAAGACATACTGAGGAAGCATAACATGACAGCTGGCCAGGCCTCTCACCTTTGCTCTGGACTGATGTTTGAAACTCCCTGTGACACTAGTGGCACAAGAAGAGTGATAAGAAGAATAAGATTTCTCTGCTGCCTATTGTTAGAGGCTGGGTGGACCCTGGGGCCTTTTATGGTGTGGCAGTACCAGAAAAAAACATCCCCACTGCTGAGATTTGAACCCGATACCACCAGTGAGTGGGTTAAACTGTGGTAGAGTGTCTGAAGCTTGACTTTTATGAACATTTTAGCTCAAGATGAGTTTATCTTCTTTATTCCCAGTTTAGTAAGAGAACACAGTTTTGTAGGATTAGACCTCGAAAAACATCATAGACAAAGCACTTTAGTGAGACATGAGAGAAAGAAAAATCATAAGAGAATTACTTTGGATTTGAACCACAGACTCCAATAGGATGAGCAGCCATCTGGCCATGAGAGAACAGTGTACTAATGAATTTCGCTAACTCACACCTCTAAGAGGTGCTGTTCTCTCATGGCTGCTCATCCTACCAGAGTCCTTGGTTTGAATACCAGGTAATTCTGTTGTGAATTTTCTTTCTCTCACGTCTCACTAAAGTGCTTTGTCTATGATTTTTTCGAGGTCTAATCCTACAAAACTGTGTTCTCTTTCTTTACCGTACGAAAGCCTCATTGTTTCATATTTATGAAAAAATTATTCCCAGTTTGTGTGGCTGTTTCTGGTAGGTTGAATTTAGCTGGATTTGTTTGTTTCTTATCCTGCTATGAAACAGGGTAGTTTGGCATGATTAAATTAAAATGTCATGTAATGGATCTAGCTTCTGTTACCTTTGTCAGACTTGTGACGGGAGTCAGTCAAGTCTGGTTTCTGTGCATTATTATTTTTATATTTGATATTTAAATTTAGTTTGTCACTTACTGCATATTCTGAAGTGCTGGACACTTTGACAATAAAGGACACCCCGATGTCAAATGTCTGGGCATGTCCTGAGTGTACTGAAGCCACCCCAGGACCAGCAACAGAGCTAGGCCCTGTTTTACAGTTACATGCTGATATGTTATCAAATTAAAACTAGATGAGTTTATTTAATATCCTATCTTATCTTACATCTTACATCCTTTCCATGCCATTAAATGTCACATAGGACTCACATGGTAGCTTGCCAAGTTTTCCTGTTTTCAGTGAGCTTTTTGGCCTCATCAGGGGATTTTATTCCTACTAATTTGGCCTCTCTTAACAATGTCCTCTTTAGAGTTACATTTGGTTGACCACTTTTTCTTCTGCCTGTTGTGTTCCCCTTGATAGCTTGTTTTGGGATTCCCTGACTGTTTCTTCTCATCACATGACCAACACATGAACATCTCATTTTTCTAATCACCCATGAGATTGGTTGTTGTTCAGTCATCTGTCTTATCTCTGCATTGTTCTTGAATTCATTTCACTTTATACGGAGTATTTTCCTTAGGCATTTGTTTTCTAAAGAGTCTAATTTCTTGTCTTTTCTTTAGTTGTTTTCCAGCTTTGGCATGCATAAATGAGGGCAGATATTACATTTGAATTGAATACTCTTTAACTTTGTTTTTGATTTATTTAATAATATATTCCATCTAAATTCCCTCAGTTGTACATCACAACTATGTGCTCCATTAATGAATAATAAAGCTGTTCATACCTTTCATAAATAATCTAATTTTCCATATAGCGAGTCCAGATGAACTTTTTTTATATCAGTCTAAGACCTAGTTTGTTTTATTCGTTTATTGAGTGATATGTCAATACATGTTTTTAGTCATGTCTCTTAATCTTATGTAGTTTCTTGATATTTTATAAATAAATCGGTTGCCTTTTCTTTTTGATGGCATTTGGTCTGCCAGTTGAGATATATTTCTTTCTTGTTGGAAGTTGCAAAATAATCTCTGGAAAACTCAAGGGAGATTGACTGATTGATCTTTATTTCCTAAGGGTTAATAATTGGGCACGCAGGCCCATCTGACATTCTGCCCTTTATCATACAACTTTAACTCTGTTTCTGATATTCTACAAATATTCTGCTCATATAACCAACATAAACTAACATTGGAAAGCTGAGAGATATAAAATAAAATTAAAATATAACACATAACATTCACATTTCACTCTTATCCATGCACTCAATACAGAAAGTAACTTATTATCTTATATCTTTCCCGTGCCGTTAAACGTCACATAGGGCTCGCAAAGTAGTTCGCCAATTTTTCCTTTCTTCGGCGAGTCTTTCAGCCTCATCAAAGGATTTTATGCCTGTTAATTTGGCCTCCCTTAATAATGTCCTCTTCAGAGTTTCATGCGGTCTGCTTCTTTTTCTTCGGCCTGTTGTGTTCCCCTTGATAGCTTGTTTTGGGATTCTCTGATCATTTCTTCTCATCAAGTGACCAACATATGTCCATCTCCTTTTCCTGATCACCCATGAGACTGGTTGTTGTTCAGTCATCTGTCTTATCTCGTCATTGTTCTTGAATTCGTTCCACTTGATGCCGAGTATTTTCCTTAGGCATTTGTTTTCAAAAGAGTCTAATTTCTTTTCTATTTCTTTAGTTGTTTTCCAGCTTTCGCATGCATAAATGAGGGTGGATATTACATTTGAATTGAATAGTCTTAATTTAACTTGGTTTTTGTGCTTATAACTTTTGAATTCCATATGTTCTCAAGATTCTTGAAGATTGATGCTGCTTTTGCAATTCTGATCCTAACTTCCTTTCTAGTGTCACCATCCTGGTCTATGTAGCTGCCAAGGTATGCAAATTGATTGACTTCTTCAATAACTGTACCTTCTATGTGTATTTTTCCATTTTGATTGAGAGGAATTTTCATTATTTTTGTTTTGTCCTTGTTAATTTCAAGTCCTATTTTGCTAGTCAGTGAAGACAGGCTATCTGTTTTTTCTTGCATGGAATTCACATTATTACTGATAAGAGTTATGTCATCAGCAAAATCAAGGTCTTCTAGTTGGGTCCCATGTACCCAGTCAGTACCTGTGTTACCTGAGCAGCATTTTTTCATTATGAAGTCTATTGTAATCCCAAAAAGTAAAGGAGACAGTATACATCCTTGTTTCACACCTGTTTCAATCTGGAACCATTCACTCATCCCTTCTTCTGTCTTGACTGCACAAACATATCCAGTGTATAAGTCCTTAATGATGTTGACAATTTTAGATGGTATTCATTATGGAAACTCGCAAAAAGTAACTACATGCATATATAAATGACTATCTACCAAACAGAAAATTGGTACTCTTCATAATAAACAATTGACTGAGTTGGTGAGAGAAATAAAATAAGAGAAGAAAAAAAAGAAAAAAACAGGCTGACTATTTGGCACAGTTAAACAACTCGTCTGAACAGGGAAGTCATGGACCACGTAAAGTAATGAAGTACAATTCTCCATGCCTGTCAGCGTAATACCTCATTGTGATGATGAACTACTGGTGTATTGTTAGTATTTGTATCATATTGTTCATGTAAGTTTCTTTCTTTCTTTTTTTTTTTTCTATTCAGAAAATGGGTAACTATAGGATTCATTCATTCATTTGCATGTCCTTTGCTGAACTTTGCCTCCCTAACAGCTCTCCTGTAGGCCTATCGGTTGTAAGCAAGATGGCCTGCTGCTGATGCATCCATTTGCAGATCATCAATGATGTCTTGCAGCCATCTTCACCTTGGTCTTCCTCTCTTTCTTTTCCCATTATGTATCCTTCCAAGATGGTCTTCTCTAGATTATCATGATGTTTAATGTGTTAAAAATATTTAAGTTTTCTTTGTTTAATCCTCTTTACTAGCCAGCCTTCTTCAGTATTACGTTCTTGTAGTATTGATATATTTGTTCTTTTTTGTGTCCATGATCTTTGAAGAACTCCTCTGTAGCATTTACACTCAAAGGCATTTATGTGTTTCTCAGCTGTTTTGTTAAGTGTCCAGGTCTCACAGGTATATGTTGATATTGTAAAGATGCATGCCCTTAAAAATCTTATTTTTGTAGTTCTGTCTGTTTCTCTCCACAGCTTCTTTAGTTGTTTTACTTTCTGAAGAGTGATAGATGTCCTCCTTTTAATTTCCCTCATTGTATCTCCATTATTAGTTAGTAATGATCCAAGATATTCAAAACTCTCCACTTCTTCCAATTTTTTCCTCATTGATACATATTTCAGCTGCCTTATTTGTTTTGTCAGTTGTCATCAGTTTAATTTTCTTTACATTAAGATAGAGGTTTTGCTCTTCGCTGTTATTAGGATACCAAACCTAATGTCTCAAGCTTCTTTCCTGTAGTATCAAGCAGGCTTATGACAGCATGATCTATTTTTAGCTTATCTGCAAGTTGTTGTATCAGCATCAGTTATGGTTGAAAAATGTGTACTTTATCTTGATCATTCAATATCGGATAACGATCTTTCTTCTACATTCGAGGTTGTTGGTCACGTCAGATCCTGATCCCTGTCGACATGGCAAAGCCCGCAGTCCTCTCCAGATCCTGATAGGAGCCCCAAAGCTTTTGCCCAAAGCTTGTATCCTCTGGCCATATCTCATGCCTCAGGTCTGCATGGTTTGGGCACTCTTGAATGATATGTTCTGGAGTCTGAACTCCACTGCCACATGGACACTCGTCTGTGTGAGACAAAGTCAATGTAGGTGACTTAGTAGGCTGCAGTGGCCTGTCCTTAGGCAGAAGAGGATGGTTTGCTGATGTCTTTGTAGTTGATGTATTGGATCTGGTTCATTATTGCATTTCAGTTGCTTTTTCCATTCAGATCTGCTCTGGTTACGGATTATAATTTTCACTTCTTGGTAGTTTACTGGATGATTTTTTTATCTTAATTGCTGCCAGCTTTGGATAGGTTGTCAGCTTTTCATTGCCAGCTATCCCACAGTGGGATGGTACCCCTTGCAGGGCCATGGTTGTTGACAGTGTAAGGTGCTTCAGTTATGTTGTGATTTCCTTTATGTTTGCCTGTGGGTTCTTTGTTGTTTTTAGAGATTCCAGAATTGCCCTGAAGTCTGTTTGATAACAATTATTTAACATATTTAGACAAAAACAGATACTATATTAAAAATGTTTAGAATATAAGACAAAAGCATCACATAGAATAACATACTAAGATCAATGTTCCCTCTAAGGCAGGGATCAGCAGCCTTTCTATGAAAATTAAAAAAATCAAAATGAGACATAACCATTGCTTCTTTTTTTCAGTAGTAGTGGGTGGGTCAGCAGTCTTTTTCTACAGATAGGCCAGACGCCACCCTTGTTAGTGGCTAGCAAGCCACATGGCACTTATGTTAGTGGCTAGTGAGCCACATGGCATTTGTGTTATTGGCTAGCGAGCCACATGGCGCTTATGTTAGTAGCTAGTGAGCCACATGGCACTTTATTAGTAGCTGGCATGCCACATTCATGTCCATAGCTAATAAATAAACTTAATAAAATATTATAATTATATTATATACTATGAATAATATACTGTTCAAAGAAAGAAATGCAAAAAATATGATGTTGCAATTTAAACTGAAGTTTGCTGATCAGACAATGGCAAATTGCCTGAAATGTTCACTTGGACATCAACTTCACGTGCTGACCCGAACTGTACTCAGCAGATGATTCATGAGCACAGAAAAGTGACACTAGTCAAAACAGCATTTTTGACAGTAACTCATGACAGGTTCAAGAGAATCCCATGAAACTTATTGAGCACAAAACTCACTGACCATGTTGTTGAGTGCCTATAAAAGATTGGTGCTCCTCAAATCAATTCATTTGAAAATTCAGTGCTCAAGTATGGCTCATCTCACTACAGAATAATGACTCATCATCACCTGGACAGTCACAAAGTATAGTGGCCAGACAATTTAAGGAGGTTAGAAGCACCATTAGTCACCTTTGGAGACGATTTCAAGAAACTGGCCATGCAGTGGAAGATCCATAGTCACAACTCCTGCCAAAGACCGTTCATGTGGCTGCATCACCTCAGGAATCAATTTGCATCTGCATCCTAAACAGTCCAGTCAATGACAGCAGCTCATTGAATTTCAGATCAAATGGTCAGGAACCGGCTGCACGATGCTAGTCTTTGTGCTAGAAAACCCTACAGAGGTCCTGTTCTTACAGACCGGCATCGCCAGAACCAACTGCAGTGGGCGAATCAGCATCGTCAATGGACCATTGCAAATGATTGGAGAAGGGTTTGGTTTAGTGATGAATCATTCTTTCTACTCCAGCAACATGATAAACAGAGAAGAGTTTACCACAGACTTCATGAGTGCTGCACCCAGAACTGCTTGGATGAGGCTCCTGCACATGGTGATGGAAGTGTGCTGGTATGGGGGACGATTAACTTCATGGGAAGAAGTGACCTGGTGCAAATTGGAGGATGCCTGAATGCCCAACGATACATCACTGAAATTCTTTGTCCTCACATCCTTCCACTTCTGGCTGCACAGGGTCGATTTTTCAAAAGGATAATGCTCGACCTCATGTGGCATAATTCACCACCCAGTTCCTCGCTGACAACAACGTCCAGACCATTCCGTGGCCATCCGTGTCATCAAACATGAACTCAATAGAACGCTTATGGAATGAACTCAACAGACAAGTCCACCAACCAATCTCCGATAGTTGTCTTTTACACTTTGGGAAGAGTGGGCAGCCATCCCACAACAACAGATCAAACAGCTAATTGGATCCATGTCAAGGAGATGTCATTCTCTGATACAGGCCAGAGGAGGCCATACACCTTACTGAAACAGAGGCCTCAGTCGCAAAGAATAAAAGTCCAAACCAAATTTAGTGAACATCATTTCATTGTTAAAGTCTTAAAGTTTCTTCAAGCCAAGATTGAAAAATTAATTCCGTAAAATAAAATTTTGACAAAAGTTTGAAATTTGGTGTCCATTACGACTACAGTAGTGTTGCATTTATTTTTTTTTAACAGTATAGTTATTTCACTTTCATAATATTAAGCAATAGTTACACTATAATTAGTGTAATGTATCCCATGGGCCGCAGGTTGCTGACCTTTGCTCTAGCGAATGTTTTTGTATATGCAAAAATATACTTTTGCATGAACGACAAGCTATGTAATTTGACACTTTATAAGACCAAATTTCAATCTGAATATGAGTAGGCTAAAAAGTTGGTGTCTGTACTGAACAACATGAAAAATATGATTATGAGCGATGCCAAGAAGAAAATGCTGTGATTCACAGCCATCGTTTGAGTTTACCCGTTTATAAAATGGCATTAGTTCCAGCGTGTAAGTCATTTTAGTTTTCTTTTCTTTCAGTTAAACAGCATCAGTGAACAAAAAAAAAACCAAAAAAAAGTAAAATCCTTATTTCTAAGCCATTAAGGCATATCACAGATGCAGTGTTAGGCCCATATTTCCAAGACCTTCGGCACATGAAAGTGTGATGGGGGGTCAGTATCACACCTGGCCACATTTACCTTCCCAGATTTTTCTGATACCCATTTTTAGAGGCTGTGTGGACACCTGGGTCTTTTTTTGGGTGTGGTGGTAGCAGAAAAAGAATCCCTGCCGCTAATTTTATTAAAAAATCAAAATTATTGTATAAAAATATCTAAAGATCTTCAAATGTGCTGATTCAGGAATAAATGTCTTGATCAGCAAACACATCACACAGCATTCAAAGACTTAAATTAAGCTTTAATCAATGACATACATCCACAGAAGTGCTCTCGTTGTTCTGTGATTTGTTTTCTTGTGATATTATTTATAGAATTCCTGTTGTCCAGATTTTTAGTAGTTTTCATAAATTTTAAAGAAAAAAAAAAATGATAAAATGAGAGTCTGTGAAATACCAACCAAAATACTGAAAACCTGAACTGGTTTGTTACTCCCCCTTCTTTTGTTTTTTTTGCAGCAGTCCAAAGTTCATGGAAATAAACAGCAATTTTATCCCGCACCCCTGAAACAAATTGCTCCAAACCTCCAGGACCGGCCACCCGAGCTTCGTGTTTCTGAAAGAACTCAAAATGTGTTGAAAAACATTGAGAGGAACCAGTGGATACCATCCCAAAAGCTGGATTACACTGGTCTTGGTCCTGCAAACCCAATGGTTCTGGATAACCTAGATTGTAAGAAATCTGTTTACGAACAAACAGGATATTGGGATGATAAACTGGTAAGTGATTAAAAAGTATAGACAAAGAAGAAGAGAAAGAAATATGAGGAAGAAAATTAACTCTTAGGCAACCAGATAACATCCATGACTCATGAACATTTTTTTGTTAGTTTCTCATACAAATGCTATGGTTTGCTATGATGCCTATCTTTAACATTTATAACAGTTCAAAGTTAGTAACTTCCCTCTGTGGAAGAAAATCATAAGACTAGTTTTTTGTTGTTTTTTTTTTAATTTTTGAAAAAGTATTTGAAAGGTTTATGCTAGTATAAGAGTTAAGTTGTAGAAAATTATTTAAATAATTATTTTTATTAAAAGACCAAGCCCAGATAGGTCAACACTTTCAGATAAAGCAGGGGGAGCTGCATTAGAGACAGACGCCATGGGAACTATTGCAGTACAGTAAGTTATAGATGGACATTATCAGTCTGGGTGATGGAGTTGGTACACCAAACCTTCAAGTCCTTTAATTTTTTTCTACTATCCAACTCCAACTGCAGCTTCAACTTCGACTCTTTCATAATGGCTTAATCCTACAGATTCTGACCCAGATTCTGCTACAAATTCTCATTCTGCAGTATTGCTATTTTTGCAGAACCATGTTATTGTTCAGCAGGCTCAGAAGGAGAGGGTATGAGATCTGAACCGTCTCCTCACACCCTTTCTTACCCAATCAGTCTCACACTGAGGAAATTAGCATCCAGCGTGTGGTTGTTTATGGGGACAGAAATGAGGGTTGTTTACTGCTGCATTTCAACGAACTTCTTAGAGAAATAAGTCAGCCATGCACATAAACACAAGTTCTCCCAGAATCCATCTTGCTTGAGCCAACACAGACATAGAAAATCAGTTCCCTGTCAAGAATTTTTTCTATATTCTCTCAGCAAGGAGAAGAAAACTGTACATTATTCATTAGCTGTCATCAGTTCTCTCCCCTGTTTTCATGCGCTCATGATCCAGAACCTCTTTCTCGTGTATTTATAGTCATGGGAGTTGAGCAGTTCTTTTAAGTCATCATCTACAAAGATGCCAGCAAACCACAAATCTTTCAGCTAAGAAAGGTACACTGCAGGCTTCGAAGCCACCTCTGTCACCTCAAAATATCACACACAAATGAATGTCCTTGTGGCTTTGGGGATCCAGACACTGGAACACATCCTGCAGACCTGTGCAACCCACTCATACCTCCAAGCATGGATCTAGCCCGAGGGAGAGGAACTGAAAGAAAAGCTGTGGGGCTCACACTCAAGCCTGGAGAAAGAGCTGCAGGTTTAGCATGACCAACCTTCCTCGAATGGTGAGAGAAGAAGAAGCAGTTCTTTTAAAGGTCAGCGCTATGATGCTGTGACAGAAGCTGGGGAAAAAGAAGAAAAGAAGTTAATTGTTGTCACACAGTACAAATTCATATGTCAAAAGGCATCATTTCTAACAAGAATTTGTCAAAATATTTAAGGAGTAAAATTATTTTAGAATCAAGTTGGTTTTTTTTTCCTGCAAGTAAGTATATGTATCTTAAGTTTTTAAGTCTAGTTTGCTAAAAATTTAATGAAAAGTTCAGAAATTATGATACACTGCACAGGAAGTTTATTTTAAACCTAATTTTTGCTGGTTTCAGTATCCTCACTTCATTAACACCTTTGACCCAACTCGTCCTCTGGAAGGTCGGCTCCGAAAAATGTTTGCTCCAAAACCTGCCCAGCAGATTTTGATTGAAGATGCAATTACAGGAGATTCTGACCAAAAAAGGTCTGTATACGAGTCTGGTAAGGTAGAAGGTAGAGCTACAAACATAAGATTTTTAAGAGCATGCACCTTTCCCATCACAACATATGGCTGTGAGATCTGGACACTTAACAAAACAGCTGAGAAACACATAAATTCCTTTGAATGTAAACGCTACAAAAGAGTTCTTCAAATATCATTGACACAAAAAAGAACAAATATATCCATGCTACAAGAACTTAATATTGAAGAAGGCTGGCTGGTAAAGAGAGAAACAGAGAAAACTTGAATATTTTTTAATTTAGAAATTAAATGTCATGATAATTTAGAGAAGATTGTCTTGGAAGGGTACATAATGGGAAAAAAGAAAGGAAGACCAAGGGTGAAAGTGGGTGCAAGACATAGTTGACAGTCAGCAAATGGATGCATCAGCAGCAGGCCATCTTTCTCACAACCGAGAGGCCTACAGGAGAGCTGTTAGGGAGGCAAAGCTCCACAAGGGACATGCAAATGAATGACTGACTGAAGGTAGATGTTCATTTTCGTGTATACTTTCCTTATAACAACAAACCTGGCTACTTTCAATGTTCTGCATTTGACCTGAATGTAAAGGCCTATGTTACAACTCCTGCTGTGAACCACAGATCCACATATGTAAATAATGGTGTCACCATCTCTGGTGTTTTCACTAATTGGTGCTTTGACCTCAGCATCTAATGCAGATATAGTGAACCAACAGTCTTTCCATAAAAAGAAGATTCATCCATGAGAACTCTAACAATAGAGTTCCTCAACAAAAGCATCACCAATATCACAGAAATCATAGATCCCTTAATGAAAAAAAAAAAAGAAGATCCAGATTATGAGCACAGCTCCAAGACAAGATGAGGTGTTGTTCTGATGAAATCTTGCTTGAAAGAAATTCTTTGTGAGAGAAAAGTTAAGAAGAGATAGATAACTCTTTATGCTTACATCACCAAGGAATCCAACCTTTAAGGAATCAAAGGCCAGTCCTTTATCTCAGTTGTTATTTACAGTTAATAGGGTAAACATTTAGAGAAAAAAAAGGAAATTTTGAGAAAAAAATGTTATTCTATTCTTATTTACATTATAACGACACTATTTTGTGCTTAACTCGTCATCTTCAGAAACTCAGCCATGGTAAGACTGTACGAGTCTTCAAGAGTTATGATTGAGTTGACTGCAGTCAGGTTATATTAGTTATAAAATGTTTACTATACTACTACTACAAAATTACCAACTATTACTACTACTACTACTACTGCTGCGACTACTATTAATACTACTTCTTCTACTACTACTTCTTCTACTACTACTACTAATACTACTACTACTTCTTCTACTACTACTAGTACTACTACTACTACTACTACTACTAATACTACTGCTACTATTACTACTACTACTACTACTACTACTACTACTACTACTGCTACTATTACTTATAGTAACTTATACTAATGCTGTTGCTACTGCTAGTTTAACTGTTACTACTACCACTGTTGCTACTGCTAGTTTAACTGTTACTACTACCACTGTTGCTACTGCTAGTTTAACTGTTACTACTACCACTGTTGCTACTGCTTTTACTACTCTCAAAGCTACTGCTACTAATACTGCTGCTATTGTAATATTGATAAGTAAAGAACAATCTCAGAGAATAATTACTATGTGAATAATATACTTGGCGAATTACCATGCAAGCCCTATGTGACTTTAACGGCATGGGAAGGATGTAAGAGTAATATAGTTGTAAAGCAGAAGTAATGCACTAGAGTCTAATGTAGTCTGTAGAAACACAGAAATGAAATGAACAAGTATGAAAATGTCATTAAAGTGTAGTATTGTCTTGTTTTGTCTTGTATTGGGTTGTCTTCTTCTTTATGTACTTTTCATCACTAAGGGGGCAAATGGACTTCTTGAGAGCTTGACCGATTGTTTTATATTCTTCATCATTATCATTTACTCAGGTATGGGCAACAATCTCTCTCTCAGATGCAGCATTTTGTCTCAGATTTTCAGCTTCTCCTTAGGAGTCTGGGGTCTGGGCCAGGTCCTTTGTCCAAGTGGGTTTTGTAGCTGACAGTTCTGGAGGATATGATGTATTGCTTGATATCTTGCCTTGTCTTGTGTTATCTCCCTGTAACTGCGAGCTGGTGTTCTTTGCAGCCAATGCTGTAGAGGTGTTTTTACAGGGTCAAATATCAGCGTGGGAGCTGGTTATGTATGGCAGCTACTTTTTCAGTCCCGGAGCACAGCTAAAAAAGCAGGGGGTGTGCAATGCTTCTTTAACAGACTCCACCACCATGGGGACTATGGTGATCCCTGCCCTGTTAGCCAGGTTAGAGTTATTGAGGGTACCAATGGAGAGGTGGGGACAGGGTCTTGGTCAGCTAACCCTGACACTAGCATATCAGCTAGGGGTCACTGATTGCCTCATCAAACAGCATCTTCACCCCCATTATAAAGAGGTATATTCTCTCTCTGAACCTTAAGCCCAGGGCACATGGGGCTTCCGCAAGGGTTTTCCACAAATACCTGTCCTTCGCCTTTTTTTCTGCTCTTGCCCAGGTGAGCCCTCTATTGCTCAACATCCTTTCTGTTGTTCTTCTCCATGTCTCTTTTGGTCTACCCTTACTTCTGTTCCCCTGTGGTGTCCATCTTAGTGCTATTTTTGGTAGTGAGATGTCAGTCATTCGGAGCACATGTCCCAACCATCGCCAGCGTCTTTCCTCAATAAGTGTTGTCAGTGGCTTTATCAAAGAGGTATATTAGGTGTCAGTTATTTCCTCCATCCATCTTCCTCATGAGCAGCCTCTCCCCTCTGTTTTATACTATTCTTAGAGTGAATGTTTTCTGTGGTATACTATCTGTAGTTGCATAACATAGCCAAACTATGTGACATTTTGTTTCTGGATGTTATTCTTGCCCTTGCTCCTTTGGTGTCATTTCTGATTTTGTCTTTTCTTGTTACTGTCCTCAAGTATCTCGTTTCTGTTGTGCTGTCCATTAGGCATTCAGCGACCCATAGCTGATATGCTAGCATCAGGGATAATGGATCATAGGTGACCAAGACCCTGTTCCACCTCTCTGTTCGTACACCCAGTAACAGGCATAGCCTGGCTAACGGGGCAAGGATTGTCATAGTCCCCATGGTGGTGAAGTCTGCTAAAGAAGCATTGCACACCCTCTACTTTATAGCTGCACTCTGGGACTGAAAAAATAGGCACCATAACCCGCTCCCAAACCAGTACAATGTTGTGCCTCAACATCTTCACAGCATCAGCTGCAAAGAACAACAGCTCGCAGTTACAGGGAGATAGCACAAGAGAAGACAAGACAAGATGTGGTGATTTTCATGAACACTGATTAATTTACTTGAAGCTATCTCTTATGTCTTCATCTTCTTCTTAACAGGTTGACTTGGAGGGTGGATGTAATATTTACAATCAGCAGATGTCACAAAAAAGTAAAAATGTTCTAGAAGAAAAGAAAGTTGAAAAGGATAAAGCTGTACAAGGAATGGAGGCACAGAACAGATGGAAGTTTCTTGAATCTAATACACCAGCTCATGATATTGTTCAGCTTAGGGTAAAAGATTGATATCCTATTGTATTGTGTATATTCTTTTATTCCTTGACTGACAGATTAAAAAAAGTTGTCTAGCTATGAATCTGAGCATAGTTGTGCAGAAAATGGATAAATTCAGTTTTTATTAACTCATAGGCTGTCAGAGCAAAAATCTCAATACCACACAAAATATTTATAATAAGCAAAGCCATGGAACTTTTACCAAGGAATTATGAGAGGTCAATGTTTAGTTTATATGATAGCTTAAAATATGAATTTCTAGAAAAAAATTAGAACAAAACCATAAAGATGCAGTTACTTCAGTTCTAAATAAGTGAAAAAGGTTAACTATCTGAATCTGAGATTCACCTTTCAGCCAAAAAATAAATCCCAGCACTCCAAGAAATTACTGGGTGAAAGTATGGTAGCACTAACTGTAAAAATGTGATCATGCGCTCCTTATCAAAGACCATGTCATTGTAATTAGGTTAATAAAAAATGTTTTAAAAAATGAAAAAAATAAAATAAAATAAAATCCCCGTTTCCAAGCCATTAAGGCAAATTGGGGATATAGTGTTATGCCAGTATTTCCAAGAGCAAAGGCACATAAAAGTATGATGTGGCCAGGCTACCTTCCAACATTTCACTGGTGCCCATTTTTAGAGGCTGGGTGGCCCTGGAGCCTTTTTGGTGTGGTGGTACCAGAAAAAAATCTCCATTGCTGGGACTTGAACCTGGTACCACCAGATTAGTAGACTGATCACTTAAGCACTCAGCCAACCAGGATTGTAGTTAGACTTGCACTAAAAAGGTTGTTATACGTCATAATACATATAAATTTAGACTTTCTCATTCTCTTCCTTTCTTATTCCATAATTCTGCATATTTTTGCACAAAATGTTACAAATGCATGCTCTATTCATGAATGAAGCTGTTTCAACATTTTTAAAATGAGTCTGTCTGCTATACCAGCTTTACTGACTGTACTGACCTTGTGTGTTTGTGTATAACTAGTTTTTCATATTTATAAATCTTCTTCTTCTTCATATGCACACTGGCCATGATGCATGGTACATTGATTTTTGTGATGTGGCTTTTGGCTAGGTACCTCCGACTTCAACACCTTTCCTTGCTAGGGCAGACTGTGGTCTTGCTCGGACTGCCATGAAGACAGTGGTGTAGGCTGGCCTAGCCAAAACTTTGTTTTCCAGCCTCTAGTGGCTGTACTTAAGCCCCTTCTCCACATCAGATTTCTGGCCAGATGGCTTTGAGACAGTTCCACAGAAACACTCTGACTTTGGGATGAGGAATCCGATGAGTGCTTCAACGATATCTATACCCCACCACCTATAGTTTGCTGGCTCTGTTTTGTTCACATCATTCTGAAAGCCATTGTTGTAGAGACCCATAGGTGTGTCACATCCTGGAATCATTGGTTTCACACCAGGTTTTCCTCATCCCTGCCAACGATCTCCATGTCCCCATCTGTCCACCAACCTGACATTACATTTTACAAAAATAACAATTACAATTAGTGTTGACTGCTACAGGTTTCTGGGCTACAGAAGTAGGTCAGAGTTTTTAAGCAAACAGATCTATGTTCCCCGTTTCACAAAGACTTATGTTAAGATAAGTGTGTTCTTAACACAGTTGTTCCCAGGGGGATATTTGTAAATAAGAACTGTTTACGCACTTTTATTTACCTTTTTTTTTTGGTAGATGAGATAAAACAATTTATTGGTCGTTTCGAACATATCATTGGTATCCTGGTAGCCCATAGTCTATTAGAAATGAGATGTAGACTTTTGTTTAAGAAATTTGTTTCATTTGCTCAGTGAGGTGGTTATTTGGGAAAGAGAGGCTTCTGCTTAAAGCAGTGTTTCCCAGCCTCTTTTGGATCATGCCCCACCTCAACATCTCAAAGATTTTGATGCCCCCCTCTCCCCCCTGCAGTATAATAGTAATCCTAGTTCCAAAAAAAGCATAATATAAATTTTTATACTTGCTCCACAAAATATTCATATTGCTCCCCTGTGAGGCATATTAGGAAACACTGGCTTAAAGGGTCAAACAGATATATACTAATTCTCTTAAAATAAGCTGGTAAGCTTTTTAGAGTCATTTTTAATATGAGGGCAAGCTGAAAAGTAACCATTGCAACCACTGAAAAATGCAAGAGTGGGTCAGAAAGTAAGCACAGTGTGGGAAATAACCACAGCATTTCAGAGATATTTAAATGACTGTGTACATTTGCATGAAATATTGTTGTTCCTCCTTATTTTATGGTTATATTTTGATTCACCCATGAATACTCACTCTGGAGCCTTTTTTTTAATATATATATTTTTCACTATTTTTAATAACTTGATTTGCAATTACTTTTTGACTCGTCCATGTAATTTCTCAGGAAAAGTACAAAATTCTGAACACCAAAGAATTGCCAGCTACATATTACTTTCATGAGGGGAAATACAATGAAGAGAGAGCAGGGCTTTACAAAACAAGCTATAACCCTCAGCAGCTGGCATACTCGATGAATGCACATCATCTCAGTGGCGGTGTTTTGTTTAACACCAGCATGTCACACATCAATGCAAGTCTGTACCCAACCATAATCTGGGATGAAAATGAAGCTGCTCTGAAAGGAAGGTAAGTAGGGGTGAAATATATTTCTGACTGCTGTATACTGCACACAGTTTCTGTGGTTCATTGGTAATAAGATGGTTTTGGGGTAAGTAGATGTCAGCTGTTTGTGGAAAATGTCAAGTGTCATTTTGTTGAGGAGCTTGTTTTTGTCATTGTTACTATCAATACTTGACTGCTTTGACTGCCATTAACAGTCTATATCAAACATAATTTTGTTTCAGCCAATACTTGATTCCATAAACAGTCTCAGTAACAGCAAACCACATTCATGTGGGAAAGATCCAGTCTCTTTGCACATGCACCATCTTAGTCTTTTACTTTGTGCTTTTGTTTCTTTCTCAAGAGATGTGCTGTCCCTTTGTGGAGACACTCTCTATCTCACATGGTCCTTCACCAGTCCTTCATGAGCCAGAATTGAATGTATCAGGCTGGATAATGCATAATGTTGATGCAAGACAAGCAATGTAGTTTTGAGGGTGAATGAAGAAGAAGAAAAGGAAAAAGAAGAATTAAATTCATTAAATTCCCCTGGGAACAACTGTTCTAAGAATACACTTAACATAGTCTTTGTGAGACAGGGAACACAGATCTGCATGCTTAAAAACTCTGACATACTTCTGTAGTCCAGAAACCTGTAGCAGTCAACACTAATTGTAATTGTTATTTTTGTAAAATGTAATGTCAGGTTGGTGGATGGACGGGGACATGGAGATCTCTGGTGGGGATGAGGAAAATCTGGTGTGAAAACAATGAATCCAGGACATGACAAGCCTATGGGTCTTTACAACAATGGTTTTCAGAATGATGTGAACAAAACAGAGCCAGCAGACTATAGGTGGTAGGGAATAGATATCATTGAGGCACTCATCGGATTCCTCATCTCAAAGTCGGAGTGTCTCTGTGGAACTGCGTCAAAGCGGTCTGGCCAGCCAGGGTTGCAATCTTGATCTGTCATAGAGAAGGGGCTTAAGTACAGCCACCAGAAGTTTTGGTCAGGCCAGCCTACACCACTGTCTTCAAGGCAGTCCGAGCAAGACCACAATCTGCCCTAGCAAGCAAAAAAGTGCTGAAGTCAAAAGGTGCATCACAAAAATCAGCATATCATACATCATCGCCAATGTGCATATGAAGAAGATACCTCATTAAAATTTTAAGAATACACTGGGAAGAATGTATGACAGATGAGGAAATAACCAAATGAATGGGCATTGAGAACCTTACTTAAAAGGTCATAAGACTAAGATGGAAATGGAGTTAAAGGCCTGAGATGCCTGTCCAGTTCCTGTGGATATTTTCTTCTCAGTATTGCTGTCTGCAGAAAATAAAACTTCCAGGGTATTTGAAGTAACATCCATTCTAAGAAGCAGGGGAGGAAGAAGAGGTTAGTTTTTCACAGTGCATAAAGGTAAATCAAAAACTAACTGCAATTTTGCTCTAAAGATTCTAAATCGAGAGCAGTAGATGACTGTAGTACAGATATGTTATGCCCACCTTTTCTTTACATGCGTAAGCATGAAGACACATTGGCCATTTTGAAAATGTGATGTCAGCAAACCAGATCCAAGACTGTATATTTTACGTTAATGAAAAGAAACACTGCAGTAATTGTTTGACGTAACCTCACAAAAAACAAAAGCAAAAAATTCTGCTTGGGTTGGATGGTTTACAGTTTTCCTTGTTGCCTGTTTGGATTTACTCCATGGCCTCCTTTCCTATAGAAGTTTGATGTAGATTATCACAATTATCACACAGAAGTTTGGGGCAGAATATCACATGTATCACACAGAGATCTGATGCAGGATATCACACTTATCACACAGAAGTTTGATGCAGAATACCACACCTATCCTATCACACCTTCACACTTATTCTATCACATTTATCTTATCACACTTTCACATTTATTCTGTCACATTTATCCTATCACACTTTCACATTTATCCTATCACGCTTTCACTCTTACTCTATCACATTTATCCTGTCACACTTTCATGTTTATCCTATCACACTTTCACACTTATCCTTAGTTCATTACTTTGTTCTGACATAAGATGAGTAGATACTGAAGTCATCGTCATCATCATCATCATCATCATCGTCATCATCATCATCATCATTATCATCAGTCCTCTGTACTCTCAATGGAGCTTAATACATCAACAAAGGTTCTCCAACCAATCATGTTTTGAGCAAGTCAAGATAGCTCAGACCATGTCTTTCCTGCTTCCTTTAGTTCTTCCTGTATTGTGCTTCTCCATCTCTGCAATGGCCTGTCCCTCTTTCTTTTCCCTTGAGGTGTCCAAGTCAAGATGGTATACGGTTTTCATGTTTTGTTTTTTCCATTCATAGTATATGGCCCAGCTGTTTCCATCTTCTTCTTTTGACCTCGTTCTCAATGCCCATTCATTTGGTTATTATATATATATATTTTCTTCTTCTTAAATTCTCTGCATTGTTTTTTTTTTGTTTTTTTTTCTGTATTGGATCTATGTTTTTTTTAAAAATTGTATACTGTTCTCCTGGTGGTATGACAAGTTAACTTGGGGATGAGACCCTGTTTTCATTGTAGCACTATATTCACCATGTGAATCATGTTACGCTGCGTTGAACCAAATACTGTTGCATCAGGGGAGTTAACCTGCTGGGTTGCGGTGCAGACAATACAGCAGTTGTGTCCTTTTACGAAATTTACAGTGTATGGGTATTGTTGAACGAAGGATTCAGTGCTTTTCAAAATTTATTACATCTGGAAAAAAAAATCTAAAGCATCATTAACTTTTATGTTGTGTTACAGGTGACATGTACTTAAAATCATAGCAGTTTATTGACTAAAATGTCAAACTGTGTGTCATGTTAACTAGTCTTTTCTGAACAGAAAGTGTGAAGGTAACAACAAGAGTTTGTCAGTGTTAAGTAATTCATTCTAAATAACTGATTGTAAAATCAGAAGCACAAAGTTTCAAATAAATAAAATTAGTTGTGCAATTTTTTTGTCACCGTTTTAGCAACTAGCTGAGGATGTGAAGAAGATGCTTGTCTGATGAGGCAATCAGCGACCCATAGCTGATATGCCAGCATCAGGGTTAGCGAAGCATAGCTGACCAAGACCCTGTCCCACCTCTCCGTTGGTGTCCCCAGTAACAGGTCTAGCCTGGCTAATGGGACAGGGATCGCCATAGTCCCCATGGTGGTGGAGTCTGCTAAAGAAACATTGCACACCCCCTGCTTTTTAGCTGTATTCCGGGGCTGAAAAAGTAGCCGCCATAACCCGCTCCCACGCCAATACGATGCTGTGCCTCAACACCTATACAGCACTGGCTGCGAAGAATACCAGCTCGCAGTTACAAGGAGTTCATACAAGTATAGGCAACTAGCTGAAAAGTTATAAAGTAATGGGGTACTATCTTTGTTCAGTAATTTGTCACAGTTTTTTTTTCCTTGACAGCCGTACTGTTGTGTTCAAGAATAGTGAACTCAGTGGGGATCGTCCTAGAACTTGTGATGTTCTGATGCCATTCAGAGAAACTGTGGCCATTCAGAGACACATGCTGCAGCCAACAGTGGAGACAGCTGAGCCTCTAGTACAGGTAGAGCTGCATGAACTCTGTTACTTTCATTTGTCAGGTGTGATAAAATATTGCTTCATGGTTACAACAACACAAAAATAAGGACTTGGGTACTAGTTCTTTTTGTAGATAACTTTTTCTGGATTTCTAAACACAGTCTTTTATCTTCTGGATAATGTAACCTCTCTCCTACACACACACTCTCTCTCTCTCTCTTTCTCTTTGTTTCTCTCTATTTTTCTCTGTCTGTTTTTCTCTCTCTCTTTATCTCTCTTTGTTTCTCTTTGTTTATGTCTCTCTGTCTGTTTCTGTCTGTCTCTTTCTTTCACTCTGTTTCTTTCTCTGTCACTGTCTTTGTCATTCTCTGTTTATCTCTCTGTCTCTCTCTCTCTGTATTTTTTTTCTCTCTGTCTTTTTTCCTCTGTCTTTCTCTCTCTCTATCTCTCTCTCTCTGTCTTTCTCTGTTTATCTGTCTGTTTATTTCTCTCCTTGTTTATCTGTCTCTGTCTCTCCTCTCTTTCTCTTTTGACTTTCTCTCTCTCTTTCTTGACCATTTTGAATCCTTATGTCTCATTGCTGCAGATGTGGCCTGTTTCCATTTATCCTTGTTCCTGGCTTTCTCTCTCCATTTATCCATGTGCCTGGCTTTCTCTCTCCATTTATCCCTGTTCCTGGCTTTCTCTCTCCATTTATCCCTGTTCCTGGCTTTCTCTCTCCATTTATCCCTGTTCCTGGCTTTATCTCTCCATTTACCTCTATTCCTGGCTTTCTCTCTCCATTTATCCTGTTCCTCTCTTTCTCCATTTATCCCTGTTCCTGGCTCTCTCTCATTTGATTTATCCTTGTTCCTTCTCTCTTTTTTATTTATACCTGTTCCTTAATTTCTCTCTCCATTTATCCCTGTTCCTGGCTTCTCTCACTCTCTCCATTTATCCCTGTTCCTGGCTCAATCTCGATTTATCCCTGTTCCAGGCTTTCTCTCTCCATTTATCCCTGTTCCTGACTTTCTCTCATCATTTATCACTGTTCCTGACTTTCTCTCACCATTTATCCTTGTTCCTGGCTTTCTCTCTCATTTGTCTACTTTAGTATTCTTCACTTCATCTCTCCATCTTTGTTTTTTTCTTGCTCCTACTATGTTCTACTCTCAAATATTTTTACATTCATTCTCAGGTACATTCATATCTTGTCATATCGTGTCATCTTCCTTATATACCCTTCACTGTATTCTTTTTTTAGAGGAAAAATAGACATCTTAACAGGGCTCAGATATATGCTTCATATAATGGGATATTTAATGCTTCTGTATTTCCTCTTTCCATCTTTTGCATGGACAGCCTCTCCCTCTTTTTCCAACTTCTTCTTCTTCTTCTTCTGCGTTCGAGGTTGTTGGTCACATCAGATCTTGATCCCTGTTGACGTGGCAAAGCCCGCGGTCCTCTCCAGATCCTGATAGGAGCCCCAAAGCTTTTGCCCCAAGCTTGTGTCTTCTGGCCATATCTCACGCCTCAGGTCTGCATGGTTTGGGCAATCTTGAAGGATATGTTCTGTAGTCTGGACTCCACTGCCACATGGACATTCGTCTGTGTGAGACATTTTAAGTCGATGTAGGCCTCTTTTTCAAACAATTCAATGTTTTTTGGGTTTTTTTTTGGTACACTGTCTGGCAGCAGCCATGTAATGGTGGCCAAATCGTTTGACTTGTTGTTTCTGGATGTGGTGTAATACTGGTGTTACTCCAACCCTTGCCCAGATGGTGTCATTTCTGATTTTGTCTCCTCTTGATACATTTAATATTCTCCTTAAACATCTTATTTCTGTTGTGATGATTTTCCTTTTGTTTTTGGCTGTTAGTATACATATTTGATGATGATAGCACAGGGTTCGGAGGAATTCTGTGTTGTAATATGCTTTTTTTTTGTTTCAGCTGTGATGCATTAGTTTTTCAGGAAAGGTGTCATTTGTGCAGTTACCTGATATGCTTTATTGCATCTTTTTCCAGTTTTGGCATCGATTTTCCCAGAGGATGATATAGTACTATCTAGATATTTGAAATGCTTCACTTGTTTCAAAGGCAGATTTTATTTAATCACAGTTTTGTTTTCAATGAGTGAGACAGATTAAGTAAAAATGTAAAGGTAGTCCCATAGCAAATGTCATAGGGGATGAAGCGTTGGAGACCTCATATACTGGGCCATCAGCTTATGAGGTAGGGTGGCCAGTTCCTTTCCTCCTCAGATTTTCTCTGGTACCCATTTTACGAGGCTGGGTTGACCTCGGGGCTGTCATATTTGTAGGAAAAATAATCCTGATTAATTTTCCTATATATTTATAATCCATCCTTCTGTAATGTCTTTGTATAAACTAGGAAAAATGTAGGAACAGCTTTATTATTTAACGACTACAAAGTTTGTAGTCATTAAGTAATAAAGCTGTTCCTACATTTTTCCTAGTTTATACATTCTGGTATCACAGCTTTAATGCAGTGCTTCGTGTATAGTTATATACTTATACACTAATTATTGTGTGTAATGTCTTTGTGTTCTATGAACTTTCTGAGAACTACCTATAGCTTTTCTGCTGAAGTTAAGACAAACACCTTAACATACAAGTTCTTTTTTCTTCCATTTTATATGTCTAAAATGTTCTTTGGGTTCATTTACCTGCAATTCAGTCAACCACATCTGTCAGGTTTTTTTTTTTTTTTTTATATACATTTTTATAAACTTTACATCTAAAGGAAGGCAAGTCTATCCAAAAGGAAAGCACATATGGGGATAGTTTTAACACAAAAATGTTCCTACAAGAAAACAAACTGGACAGAAATGCCCGGATGGAGCCTAGAGACATCATGTCACATCAGAACCAGAATCTGGAGAGGTTTGTAGCTCTGTATTGTTTTCCTTCTGTTTTTTTTCCCTAGATGTAAACTCTGGAAAACTGTTAACATTAGCCAGGAAACTTTTTATTTTGACTAGAAGATATAAATAGCAGTGCTCAGCAGTCTGAGGTAGGCTTTCCCCCCAAAAAAAAGTTTGAAGCCAAGAAAAGGAAGCTATGAAAAAAAAAAATTTGAGAAACCTTGAACTGGTCTGTAGTTCAACACTGGAAAATATAGAAAGGAAGCTGATTATTACTTGAATATCCTTTTACAAGGATATGTTTGAAATTGACAAGGACAAAACAAAAATAATGAAACACCCGATTAATAAAAATGGAAAAATACACATAGAAGGAACAGCTGTAGAGGAGGTCAATCATTTTTCCATGCCTTGGCAGCTACATAGACCAGGATGGTGACACTAGAATGCAAGTTAGAATTAGAATTGCAAAAGCAGCACTGACCTTCAAAAATCTTGAGAACATATGGCATTCAAAAGTTATAAGCACAAAAACCAAGTTAAGATTATTCAATTCAAATGTAATATCCACCCTCATTTATACATGTGAAAGCTGGAAAACAACTAAAGAAACAGACAAGAAATTAGACTCTTTTGAAAACAAATGCCTAAGGAAAATACTTGGTATAAAGTGGAATGAATTCAAGAACAATGCAGAGATATCTGTCTTATCTGAACAACAACCAGTCTCATGGGTGATCAGGAGAAGGAGATGGACATATATTGGTCACGTGATGAGAAGAAACGATGAGAGAATCCCAAAACAAGCTATCAAGTGGAACACAACAGGCCAAAGAAAAAGAGGCCGACACAGGATACTCTAAAGAGAACACTGATAAGAGAGGTGAAATTAATAGGCATAACATCCCTTGATGAAGTTGAAAAGCTCGCTGAAAAAAGGAAAAATTGGCTAACTACCTTGCTAGGCCTATGTGACGTTTAACAGCACGGGAAGGATATAGGATAAGATCCTTTTATCCTCAAATGCACTTGACACTATGTATAGTGCTTGCTCTTGTATGTTTCATCCTGCAGACAGATATCCTTAATTTCAGAGTGAGCTTCTCAGATATATACTTATTTTTACAGATTGAATGTGATAGTCTCAGGACCCGCTGCCACAGAGTTGAGATTCCAGTTCACTATGAACTGTCCACTGTAAACTTGAAAATTTGTTTAATAAGTCTATCTAAAAAAGAAAAAAAAATGCAGTTACTGGATTTAAAATGCAGAATAAGGACAGAATAACCCAAGTTTTTAATTATATACTTTTATGATGTATTATATGTTAGGAATGTTGTTTGCCATTATTCAGAACTCAGAAGCCATGAAAATTTATGTAAAGACTCCACATAGCAGGTCGATATTTCAAAATTACTTTTATTATTGTACGACACAAAGAGCTTAAGTCCATAACTTTTTAAAACACAGATTTTCAGATTGTTTTTAATTTAATACCAAGTGTTGAGGGCTGTAGAGGATTTTCATGGGCTTCGGGGTACGTGACTGAAAAGAAATGGAGAACCCTTGTTATGTCCTAGTCAGGCTTAAAAAAGTAAACTCATCATCATTATGTGACGTGTCCTTTCCAGAACAATGTCATGCTCACTGCCTCCCTAAATGCAATGCGGTCTTGCACAGACTGACCAGCATCTTGCAATGACATATTCGAACTTTCCATGATGTTCTGAGACCATTTGTGCTGAGGTCGCCTCTTTTCTCTTATCAACCTCTCCAAACCATTGACTCTTGATTATGCCAAAGTATTTCAGCTTTTTAATTTTGACGATGTTTACGAGCCAGTTTTCTGCAACACCTGATCCCTTTAGTATCTCTTTATTTTATTTTCTTTCTATCCGTGATAGATAAGTGCCCTTCTATAAGATTTCATTTCAAATGCTGTTATTCTCTTTTCTGTGATTTGTTAAGTGCCACTGGGAATATGTAAGATCTTAGTAAACATACCTTAAAAAATAAACTACAAAACTGAATTTGATTCAGGAAGGTCCAGATGATGAGTTATATTTATATATATAAGATATGAGAAAATTCCAAACTGAGCTATATAATAATACTCAAGAATTCATTCATTCATTTTCATGTCCTTACAGAACTTTGCCTACCTAACAGCACTCCTGTAGGCCTCTCGGTTGTGATCAATGTGGCTTGCTGCTGATGCATCCGTTTGCAGATCGTCAACGGTGTCTTGCAGCCATCTTTGCCTTGGTCTTCCTTTCTTTCTTTTTCCTATTATGTACCCTTCCAAGATGGTCTTCTCTAGATTATCATGACATTTAATGTGTCCAAAATATTTAAGTTTTCTTTGTTTAATCCTCTTTACTAGCCAACCTTCTTCAATATTAAGTTCTTGTAGTATGGATATATTTGTTCTTTTTTGTGTCCATGATATTTGAAGAACTCTTTTGTAGCATTTACATTCAGAGGCATTTATGTGTTTCTCAGCTGTTCTGTTAAGTGTCCAGGTTTCACAGGCATATGTTGTGATGGGAAAGATGCATGCCCTTAAAAATCCTATTTTTGTAGTTCTGTCTGCTCCTCTCCACAGATTCTTTAGTTGTTTTACTTTCTGAAGGGCAATAGATGTCTTTTTTAAAAATTTCCCTCATTGTATCTTCATTATTAGTTAGCAGTGATCCAAGATATTCAAAACTCTCCACTTCTTCCAGTTTTTCCTCATTGATACATAAATCAGCTGCCTTACTTGTTTTGTCAGTTGTCATCAATTTAGTTTTCTTCGCATTAAGATAGAGGTTCTGCTCTTCGCTGTTCTTACGGGCTGACATAATTAGTTTTTCCACTCCTTTTGTGTTGTGGACAGTAACACTGTGTCATCAGCATATCTAATCTCTGGTATTTCATAACCTCCAGTTGTTATGGCATTGTAATATTCTTTGTCTACATCCTCTCTAACATTCCTCATTATATTTAAGTATACAAGTTAAATAAGTAAGGCGACAATATACACCCCTGACTGACCCATTGTTTTGTGTCAAACCAAGTTGTTGTTTCAGCATTTATTCTCACTGCTGTCTGTTGGTCTAGATACAGCAGTGATGTTAATTGTATCAAATGTATTGGAATTCAAATGTCAAGAATTCAGTTTGAAGAATAAAATATTTTTCTTGCTGAAAGAAAGGCCAGGAGGAAGAATAACATAGGGCATAGAAAAATACCAGAAAAGGAACAAACAAAAATAAAAACAGTCCTGCAGTAAATGAACTTTTGTTGTCAAAAGATAAAGAAATGCTCACCCATCTCACAGTCTGCCATTTTATCCTAAATCTGCCCCATTTCTTGACATCTTTGAATCTGCCATTTATCTAAAGATTTTAGCATGAATCTGCCATTTATCTAAAGATTTTAACATGAATCTGCCATTTATCTAAAGATTTTAACATGAATCTGCCATTTATCTAAAGATTTTAACATGAATCTGCCATTTATCTAAAGATTGTAGCATGAATCTGTCATTTATCTAAAGATTTCAACATGAATCTGCCATTTATCTAAAGATTTTAACATGAATCTGCCATTTATCTAAAGATTTTAGCATGAATCTGCCATTTATCTAAAGATTGTAGCATGAATCTGCCATTTATCTAAAGATTTTAGTATGAATCTGCCATTTATCTTGAACTTTCATACTGTTAAACATCTGATATTAATTTCAAACAAGATTAATGTACACACGTTCATCAAATGTAAGTAGATGAAAATTATGACTCATTTTACATTTCGCCTCTTGGACTCTCAGTGAAGCCCAGATTGCACATTTTTTTGTCAGGTAGACATTAGTCCAAGGCCTTGTTTGGCCATGAGACACAAAAGCTGCAAAATCTGCCATTATTTTGATCTTGCAAGCTTTCACGCTGAACTCTTACAACTTCAGACTTTTTGGCTTTAAGAATATAGGCACAGGCAACTCAGGTCTAGAGCCAGTAACTTCATCATCATCACAGTCACCACCATCATCATTATCATCATCATCGCCTTTCACTCCCTTGAGAGCATAGACCATGGGTAAACGCTTTCCAATCATCCCTGTTCTTGGAATTATTCTCTGCTTCCTTCCATGTGCATCCCTTGTTCTGAGCACTGTCATAATTTCTCTTCTCCAAGTAAGTCTAGGTCTTCCTCGTTTTCTATTTCCTTGAGGGTTCCATGTCAGTGCCTGTCTTCCTATGTTGGTGGTCAGGTTTCCTCACCTTGAGGCCAGTCCACCTCCATTTCCTAGACATGATTTGTAGGTTCATAGGTTCTTGTCGTGCCTGAGCTGATAACTTAGTCCCAGGGTAATTTAAAGAACAAGAATAAAATGATGTAAATACAACCAAGAAGTGTCAACATTCAAAGAGCAATAAATAACATTGAAAGTAAAAACTGCTAAAAGTTTAATCATGAAAGTTTTTTTTATTTTTCTGCTGTATTTTAATTTTACAGAACTCGAGAAACATCAGCTCCCATGGGTCCAGCAATCCAACCAGGCAAACTGAAGTCTGTGCATTACTCAGATGACGTCAATATTAGAAATCTTCACCAGAATTTACCAGTCAAAATTGAGGAATCTCACATCAGGGACTTAAGTTCAGCAGAGAAAGAAGAGCTGGCCAAAGCATTTGGACATGATAAAGTATGACATTCTCCTTCACCGCATTCTTTCTCAGATGATTAATGTAGTTTTGAACACAAATCTTACTACAGTCTCGAGAGCTGTTAGAATTCCAAATAACTTTTTGTAAAGAGGAATGCATTTTTCTGGCACAGATATTTTGACTCCACATGCAGTAAGCATTACTACTGTAGATTTCATATGAACTGATGCAGTCAATTGTAAGGATTATTTTCAGCCAAGCATTGTGCTGTTTTGGCTTATTTGATTAGATTCAATTCTGAGGCAAATATACAGTAACTTATTAAATATTTTTAGTTATAAATTTATGAATAAATATAATCTGTCAGAAATTTTGTAACACAACATAAGGCTTTAGCAGAAGTCTGTCTCACCTGTTGAGTTACTAGTTTACTTAGACTGTATAAAATAAACAAATAAAGGAAAGCTTTTTAAAACTTTAGGGCCAATATTTTCTGTAATTTCATTGGTGAACTCCATATACTGTAACCAATGACATTTCATTAAAAATAGCCGGTGATGAGTGAGATAAAGGGGTTGTCCCAAATATTTATTATTGAATGTTTCAGTGCTTCTTCATTTTTTTGAAACATGATCAACTCTATTAGCATGCTGAACAACACCCAAGATCACACAAACATTCAGGCAACACAGCTACCATGTTTTGTTTTTTGTTTGTTTGTTTTTGTTTTTCAGAAAAATGGTGCCATGTCCATTCTTAGTTCACTGTAGTTTAAAGTTAACAGTTCCCAACAAAAGAGCACATACATGAGACAAGTGTTGTTTCATTTTTAGTCTTTTATAAAGCCATATATATATATGGCAGCCAGAACAGTAAGTGTTAACAAACAATTAAACACATTTTAACGAGTTTAACAAGGTATGAGCAGCTTCACTCATTAAGTGAGTTGTTCTTATGGTTATAAAATAAATCTAACTGTTATTTTTATCTCAGCTTTTCTGCTGCAGCTGTGTGTGTATTTATATATTTAGTTTTAAATACATTAAAAAAAACTGTTTGTATGTTCCAGATTAAGAATTAATAGTCCACACTCTTCTTCTTCTTCATGTTCATCCTCATCTTTTCTAGCCATTAAGACTCATTGCTACAGATAAAGTTCACCTCCATTCCTCCATATTCCTTCTCTCTCTCCAGCTGGTGACACCGATTTCCTGTATATCCTCTTCTATGTTGTCTCTCCATTTTTGTCTTAGTCTACCTCTCAGTATTGTTTCCTTCATCTCTTCTTTGTAATTGTTTCCTTCATCTCTTCTTTGTAATTGTTTCCTTCATCTCTTCTTTGTAATTGTTTCCTTCATCTCTTCTTTGTAATTGTTTCCTTCATCTCTTCTTTGTAATTGTTTCCTTCATCTCTTCTTTGTAATTGTTTCCTTCATCTCTTCTTTGTAATTGTTTCCTTCATCTCTTCTTTGTAATTGTTTCCTTCATCTCTTCTTTGTAATTGTTTCCTTCATCTCTTCTTTGTAATTGTTTCCTTCATCTCTTCTTTGTAATTGTTTCCTTCATCTCTTCTTTGTACGTCATTTTTCATTTGGTCTGTTCTCTTCCATACTTCTGACATGACACAGCCAGTGTAATCTGTAGTCCACACTGTAGTTTTTTTTTTAAAATTCTTTTGGACTTGATCCATCATAACCTCTCTCATTTTCTCACCTACACAAAGGTAACATCACTATCATACACTCAGACTCACCCCATGAGACCACATTCAGCTACTGTTGTGATTGGAGACACGAGAAACCTGTCAGAGAACCTTTTGAAACCAACGGCTGTGCCAACAGTTCTTGACAAGAATGTGACACCAGTCATAAAGCCACAGTTTGTCAGTTTCACCCGTGACCCACAACTCAAGCCAGCTCCAATATCAGAAACAAAAGAGCAGTTTAGAAGTCTGTCTACAAACTTCATGCCAGTTGGTATGTGAAGATCTTTGGCCTCTTGTGCAGTGGCCTGTGTGCCTGTGTGTAGTTTATTATAATTTCTTTATTATGTCATTTGCATGTCCCTTGCGGAACTTTGTTTTCCTAACAGCTCTCCTGTAGGCTTCTCAGTGTTGTAAGCCAAGATGCCCTGCTGCTGATGCATCCATTTGCAGATCATCAACAATGTCTTGCAGCCATCTTTGTCTTGGTCTTTTTCTCTTTCTTTTTCCCATTATGTATCCTTTCAAGACGGTCTTCTCTAAATTATCGTGACATTTAATGTGTCTTCTTTATTACACTGTATTCTTATTTCTTCACGTATGGTATTTCAGCTCATCAAATTACAAGGGGTGGCTGAAAAGTAATGCACAGTAACTCAGAAATAAAAATAGATATTGAAATGAAACAAAAAACAAAGGCATGAAAGTACATTGTATTGGCCATAAGACCATACTTTTCAGTGTAGTCACCATTTACAGCTACACATTCCCTCCAATGGTAAACAAGTTGTTTCATCCTATCAGTGAAGAATTCCAGTGCTCTTTTCTTGATCCACAGAGGCTACAGCCCATCAACAATTTTAAAAAGAAAAATTATTTTTAACAAATAAAAATGAAACACTTTGATAATGTAGAGCACTAATCAATTTTTGTGAAATATTCTAAAGGAGTTAGAAGAAAATATAAAAAGAAGGTCTCACACAGGTTGCTGAACAATGAAGCTCACCATATTTCATGCCATATGAGATGTATTTTTTTCCCAAATGAAAAATCCTCCCTACTTCTCACACCCCAGTGTTAGGTCTTAGGCTCTGGGATAGAGGTTACTGGCACTACAATAGAAGTTACTGGCACTACAATAGATGTTACTGGCACTACACTAGAAGTTACTGGCACTAAACTAGAAGTTACTGGTACTACAATAGAGGTTACTAGGACTAAATTACTGGTACTACAATAGAGGTTACTAAGACTAAATTACTGGTACTACAGTAGAGGTTACTAGGACTAAATTACTGGTACTACAATAAAGGTTACTAGGACTAAATTACTGGCACTACAATAGAGGTTACTAAGACTAAATTACTGGTACTACAATAGAGGTTACTGGCACTACAATAGAAGTTACTGGCACTAAACTAGAAGTTACTGGTACTACAATAGAGGTTACTAGGACTAAATTACTGGCACTACAATAGAAGTTACTGGCACTAAGTTACTGGCACTACACTAGAAGTTACTGGCACTACAATAGAGGTTACTAGGACTAAATTACTGGCACTACGATAGAGGTTACTGGCACTAAGTTACTGGCACTACACTAGAAGTTACTGGCACTACAATAGAGGTTACTGGCACTAAGTTACTGGCACTACACTAGAAGTTACTGGCACTACAATAGAAGTTACTGGCACTAAGTTACTGGCACTACACTAGAAGTTACTGGCACTACAATAGAGGTTACTGGCACTAAGTTACTGGCACTACACTAGAAGTTACTGGCACTACACTAGAAGTTACTGGCACTACAATAGAGGTTACTAGGACTAAATTACTGGCACTACAATAGAGGTTACTAAGACTAAATTACTGGTACTACAATAGAGGTTACTGGCACTACAATAGAAGTTACTGGCACTAAACTAGAAGTTACTGGTACTACAATAGAGGTTACTAAGACTAAATTACTGGCACTACAATAGAAGTTACTGGCACTAAGTTACTGGCACTACACTAGAAGTTACTGGCACTACAATAGAGGTTACTAGGACTAAATTACTGGCACTACAATAGAGGTTACTAGGACTAAATTACTGGCACTACAATAGAGGTTACTAAGACTAAATTACTGGTACTACAATAGAGGTTACTAGGACTAAATTACTGGTACTACAATAGAGGTTACTGGCATTACACTAGAAGTTACTTCCACTACAATAGAGGTTACTAGGACTAAGTTACTGGCACTACAATAGAGGTTACTGGAACTAAGTTACTGGCACTACACTAGAAGTTACTGGCACTACACTAGAATTTACTGGCACTACAATAGAAGTTACTGGCACTACACTAGAAGTTACTGGTACTAAACTAGAAGTTACTGGCATTAAACTAGAAGTTGCTGGCACTACAATAGAAGTCACTGGTACTACAATAGAAGTTAATGGCACTACAATAGAGGTTACTGGCACTACACTAGAAGTTACTGGCACTACACTAGAAGTTACTGGCACTACACTAGAAGTTACTGACACTACACTAGAAGTTACTGGCACTACACTAGAAGTTACTTCCACTACAATAGAGGTTACTAGGACTAAGTTACTGGCACTACAATAGAGGTTACTGGAACTAAGTTACTGGCACTACACTAGAAGTTACTGGCACTACACTAGAATTTACTGGCACTACAATAGAAGTTACTGGCACTACACTAGAAGTTACTGGTACTAAACTAGAAGTTACTGGCATTAAACTAGAAGTTGCTGGCACTACAATAGAGGTCACTGGTACTACAATAGAAGTTAATGGCACTACAATAGAGGTTACTGGCACTACACTAGAAGTTACTGGCACTACACTAGAAGTTACTGGCACTACACTAGAAGTTACTGACACTAAACTAGAAGTTACTGGCACTACACTAGAAGTTACTTCCACTACAATAGAGGTTACTAGGACTAAGTTACTGGCACTACAATAGAGGTTACTGGAACTAAGTTACTGGCACTACACTAGAAGTTACTGGCACTACACTAGAATTTACTGGCACTACAATAGAAGTTACTGGCACTACACTAGAAGTTACTGGTACTAAACTAGAAGTTACTGGCATTAAACTAGAAGTTGCTGGCACTACAATAGAGGTCACTGGTACTACAATAGAAGTTAATGGCACTACAATAGAGGTTACTGGCACTACACTAGAAGTTACTGGCACTACACTAGAAGTTACTGGCACTACACTAGAAGTTACTGACACTAAACTAGAAGTTACTGGCACTAAGTTACTGGCACTACACTAGAAGTTACTAGCACTAAACTAGAAGTTACTGGCACTACACTAGAAGTTACTAGCACTACACTAGAAGTTACTAGCACTACACTAAAAGTTACTGGCACTAAACTAGAAGTTACTGGCACTACACTAGCACCTAAACACCTATGTTCAACACCAAAATTTCCTGACAACACCTGAATGCAATAAATATGATTAAAAAATGATTAAATTATGATTGTAGACAAAAAATATATAACAGATACCAAATGAAAGAGCATAATTTATTTTAATGTTGAAAACTTGAGTGAACAAGACTGTCTGGGACTTTATAGGAATGAATAATGGCTCTGTTGTTTATTCTCCTATATATACTGTTTTGTTTGAATTTCCAGTGGTAAACAGTAATGTTTATAAACCCTTGGTAAAATGGCTTTAAAACACCCAAACTAAAGGTGACATTATGCATAATATGATGCTCATTAATAGTAAATGAAATGGCACTTATTACTTTATTTCAAAAAACTAATATATTGGTAAATAACTTTCTTTTTTCTTGATGAGTATGAGGTTTTCACCTGCTGTCTAGTTCTTCTAGGATCATTTTCTTGCTCCTCTTATCCTTTCAAGATATTTTGAGAGCTCGTCTGTTACGTCTTATCCTTTATTTCTCTCAGTATATGATCTTCTTCATGTGATGTGTCTTTTTCCAGAATGTTGTCCCTCTCACAACCTCCCTTAATGCAGCTTGGTCTGGCGCAAGTTGACTGGCGTCTCACAATGATATATTCAGATTTTCCATGATGTCCTGAGTCCACCTGCGGCGAGGTTGGCCCTTTTCTCTTTTGCTGGGCACCATGCCTTCTGCTATCAACCTCTCCAAACCATCGTATCTCTTGATGTGGCCAAAGTATCTCAGCTTTCTAACTGTGATGGTGTTTATTAACAAGTTTCTGTGACACGTAATCCCATTAGTAACTCTTTATTTGATTTTCATTCTATCCATGAATTCCATCTAAATGCCAAGCAACAAAATGCCACATCAAATGCAGTTATTCTCTTTTCTGTGATTTGTTAAGTGTCCATGTTTCAAATTTGTATGCTGCCCCTTGGAATATTTTTTTTTGTTTTCTTATTGGCATCTTGTCACATGCTCTTCATTTGAGCTAGTTTATGTGATGCAACTGCTAGCCTTCTTTTCATTTCCACTGTGCAGTCACCATTGGTGGTGATGTTTGAACCTAGTTTATGACACAAAACAAAAAATATGCGTTAATTTATATATGTGGTATTTCTATTAAACAAAAATCCAAAAATATAGATTTATTTAAGCACTTATTATTGTATAAAACTGTATAAATTTACCATACCTGGCTCTTGCAGGACTCAAACATGAACCAGGTATGAGGTCCAGCTACAGCTGCCAGTTCCCAACCTTTGACCTCTCTGAGAAACACGATGCCAGGTTCAACTGGGAGCCTGGCTTAGGTCAGCTGAGGCCACAGTCATGCCTGCAGGAGCTGCAGGATAGTTTCATCAAGTCTGAAGTAAGTCGTGAGCTTGTCCGGTCAGTTGGTAATCTTAGTCCCAGGCTCCACCGCCAAAGAGTGGACATTGATTTTCACCTTTTTTTTGGTGCCCCTGGAAGCCTTGCCTGCATACTTTCCACCAGGGAGACATCAACTCAAGGTCCTGGTTGGTTCTGAAGCATGAGGATTGTGTGGTTCATTAGAATGACCTGTCTTGTCTTGTGTCCTCTTGTCTCTTTCCTCAGGTACAGTTCTGAGTCAAGAGAGCAAACAGACTTTTTTCCATAGGGCCAAGTGATCCACGCCATACAAGTAGATTTTCAAGGTTTCTTCTATTTCTTCTGTTTGTCTCTTGCCTTTTCCTCTATTTCTAGTTCTTCCAGGTGCAGTTCCTTTCTGTACTTCCTGGCTGCAGTAGCAATTTATTTGCTGCTTCTGCATTTAGTCTAGCACTGGTGTTCTTCCTATTACTAACAAAGACAAAAATAACAGCATAGTGACATAAATAATCTTATGTTTTTGCTTTAATTTACTATGGAACCAGATGGGTTTTATCTTATCTTCTCATATCCTTCCTGTGCCATTAAACGTCACATAGGGCTCGCATGGAAGTTTGCCAAGTTTTCATGTTTTTGGGGGGCTTTTTCAACCTCACAAGATACTGGCCTCTCTTAATAATGTTCTCTTTAGAGTTTCATGTCGTCGACCTCTTTTTCTTCGTCCTGTTATGTTTCACTTGATAGCTTGTCTTGGGATTCTCTGATTGTTCTTTCTCATCACACGACAGACATATATCCATCTTCCTTTTTTGATCACCCAAGAGACAGATTGTTGTTTGCTCATCTGTCTTACCTCTGCATTGTTCTTGAATTTGTTCTACTTTATACCGAGTATTTTCCTTAGGCACTTGTTTTCAAAAGAGTCTGATTTGTTGTCTGTTTCTTTAGTTGTTTTCCAGCTTTCACATGCATAAATGAGGGTAGATATTACATTTGAGTTGAATAATCTTAACTTGGTTTTTATGCTTATAACTTTTGAAATGCCATATGTTCTCAAGCTTCTTGAAGGTCAATGCTTTTCATCTTATGCCTAGTAGTAATAATAGTGATTATTTAGTGATGAATGAAGATTGTGCCAGACTGCCGAAGCTCTAAATTCATATCAGAAGCCTTCATGAAAATAATGGACTGGAATTAATACTTGTTACTTGAAGCACATACTACATTATATTATTTCATTTTTCCGCAGGCTCACAAAAGATTGCATAGGATGTTTCCTGAATCCAACCCCGATATCCGTGCCAACTTTACTGCCGGCAAGAAACACAACTTTTTCAACATGAATTCTCAAGTCATTCGTGGCTGAATTTATTTTTGTTCCAGTTTATTGTATTTGAGATTGTTGTTTCTTTGATACTTTTTTTGTTATTTTGGCAGTGTTTTGCTGTTTGCTGTGAATCTTCAAAATACAAGAGTGCATAGCAGCTTGCATTAACACGTTTTATTCTTTGTTCAAGTTTTCACCATGCGCTAGCAAGTGTGTGTTAGATGAATCTGGTAATAAATTCCATTAATGTGACAAATTGTCATAAAACAAAATTTTATCTGGAATAAGTCTCGCATAATATGTGTGATAAATTTAAAATCTTGCATAGGAAGTAAGCACTTCTGCCTGATGAGAGAGTTTACGCCAGATTGTTATTATGTGATCTCGACTTCTCCCAGACCTCCTATCCTGGAATTCTGGGATAGAAATGTTTCTATTTTTGGTGATTCTTCACTTTTAGAGTTCATGTTTTATGATTCATGTTATAGTTTTGTGTCAGATGTGAGTATGTATATATATATATGTGCTTTTATTAGGACTGAAAGATCGTGCAGCTATGAAATAAGTTTTGCTACTTTTAATCGATGTGAGTTCATGTAGAGTTATAGCCCTTCCTTAATTAATCCTGAGAAGAAATGGTATGGATTTAAAAACTTGACATAACTATGACTATTTTTATTTGTTTTTGATGTTGTCCAAACTTAATACCTAAAACAAATTTTTGTCAAAAAAAAAAAAAGAGGGGAGGGGGGAAATTTCACATTTAGTCACAGATTCGCCAATGACCTGGTTTAAATGTGAGGTGCCTGATCTGAATTTCCAGGAGATCAGTGAAAGGTATGACATCTCTATGAAAACCAAGACTGGTTAAAAAAAAAAAAATCACAGGTACTAGACAGGATTTGAACCCATGGCCATTTTTTTTCCTGTGATCAAATGCATCAGAACTCTTTATTATCTTAATCATATTGCCAGATAGTAAAGGGTTCTTGAACAAATTAGGTTCCATTATATGGAGCCAGAACTTGAACAAATTGACTTCCATTATATGGAGCTAGAAGATCATTATTTAACTTGAACTGAAAGGTTATATACATGTAAAATCTGTCTCATTTTATTCATTTCTAACTCATTTTTTTTTCTTGAAGAGCTCTTGATTGTTCTTATATTACTGTTGTTAAATTGTTGTTATATTATCACTGTCTCTTTGACTCTCACAGCCACCTGATGATAAACAGATATGTCATTTTTGATAAGAAATATGTTTTTAATATTGTTTAATATTCAATCCTGAAGTCTCCCAAGTTGAAAATCCATGGTTAAAAATGTTGAAATTCACTGATCCAGATGAAGACATGAAAACTTTGACTTGAATTGTAGTGATGTGGTGAAAAGCGTTTATTTTTTTGTTATCACTAAGCTAAACATGTGCCACTTGCCACTATTGCTGCCTCACATGCCACTATTGCTGCCTCACATGCCACTATTGCTGCCTCACATGCCACTATTGCTGCCTCGCTTGCCACTATTGCTGCCTCTCTTGCCACTATTGCTGCCTCGCTTGCCACTATTGCTGTCTCGCTTGCCACTATTGCTGCCTCCCTTGCCACTATTGCTGCCTCACATGCCACTATTGCTGCCTCGCTTGCCACTATTGCTGCCTCACTTGCCACTATTGCTGCCTCACTTGCCACTATTGCTGCCTCACATGCCACTATTGCTGCCTCGCTTGCCACTATTGCTGCCTCGCTTGCCACTATTGCTGCCTCGCTTGCCACTATTGCTGCCTCTCTTGCCACTATTGCTGCCTCACTTGCCACTATTGCTGCCTCGCTTGCCACTATTGCTGCCTCACATGCCACTATTGCTGCCTCACTTGCCACTATTGCTGCCTCGCTTGCCACTCAACCCACTGCTCCTGATGCTGGTTAGCAACTGATCCATGGTCATGCCACCAGAAGCCTAATGGTCCAACTGACCAACCACCTGAGTGATAGTAATAATTCTTTGTGCAAAGTCAGAGAGTCAAATTTGACAATGAAATTGAGACTTTTCTCTATCAAGCATTACAAAAGTTGGTATTATGCAACACAGACCAACCGAAGGTTTAGTCTAAGAAAAAATATACCATATATGTATAATATTTACAACGCAAGACTTGCTGTTGAACTTGCTTAAAATCCACAAGCCATGGACTGTTTTACAAATATAAGAATGGTGTTCCCTAATCTGGAACATTTACTCAAAAGTGTTCAACTTACGTGAGCCAGTATAAAAAAATATGGCCCAAGAACCTACATCTGTGCAGATATTAAAGGGCTGCTCTGCCTCCCCCCTCCCCCCAGGAATTGAAGAATATGTCACAATTAAAACAGAGCTCCAGATTTTGTATGACCTAGTAAATCAGGGCTCCAGATTTTATATGACCTAGTAATTCAGACTTCAGAGCTCCAGATTTTATGTGACCTAGTAATTCAGAGGTCCAGATTTTATGTGACCTAGTACTTTATCAATGAAGAAGAAGTGTTTTTACCTAAGACTGTGTGGACTTCTAACAGTATTAATATGTTATTAAATCTTTTCCTCTGTGATATGTACATCAGTTTTTAAGATGTTTTTATCTGTGACCAGCCATCTTCATTCACCATCACCATCAACAACAACAACAATAAATAAATGCATTACTTTCCTCGCAGGTCGTGGTTCCTTGTTGGATGAAAAGTGCTCAAAATGTCAACCACCAAAGTTTGAACTTCCACTTTTACAGAAAACTACACAGCAGTGCTAGACCTCATTCAGGATGTTTAGAGGAAATTTGACCCAGAAATTTTGCTATCTTTGCCTCATCTCTCTCTCTGAACCTTAAGTGCCCAAGGGCACATGGGGCTTCCACAAGGGTTTTCCACAAATGCCTGTCCTTCGCCTTTTTTGTCCATCTTGGTGCTATTTTTTGTAGTGAGTTGTCAGTCATTCATGTCCCAACCATCGCCAGCGTCTTTCCTCAATAACTGCATCATAATTTAGCAGAATTATAGCAGAACTTCATAATTGTAAATCTTTAATAGTTTCACAACAACATCCTGCTCTGTAATTTTTCAGTTTTAACTTTTCATTGCCATGCATCTCCACGTTTTGTCTCCTCAAAACCAATGGAAACTACTCTCCCTAAGGGGAAACTGCTTTCACTTTTTCTATTTTAATTTGCTCAGATTATTCTCTCATGTTATATTTGTTAATCTGCACATTTTTTGTAGCTTAAAACAAGAAAGAAAACCATTTTGCAATATTATTTAAATTAATTTATTATGTCTAATATTTAACTGTGATATAAAAAATTTTTTTTAAAGGATTTTAAATAAAGTTATCAACGAATCTCAGTTAACAGTTGTTTCTCTTGTAATAATCAGGCATTACAAAATGAAGATTCAGCAGCATTTTACTGTTCATGCGTGAGGCACTTTTGAAACTTCGAGTAAAGTGATTCAGATGAGGAATTAGTTGACCACGTGTTGCGGATCTGATATAGGACAGAGTCTGGAATTGTTCTCATATAACGTGCAGAGTAATTTGAAGTTGAGAACACTGCTGAAATGCCACATGTAGAATATGCTAGAGTTCAGTGTGGTGAAGCACTGTTTAGGTGATTCCGTGAATGAATCAAGGACATATATTCTCTAGTCCAAGTGATGTTATCAGCTGTTGTATCAGAACGATCATTAGACCGAATTAAATGGGGGAAAATAACCAGAAACTGTCTCAGGATTCTATTCAGTTATTTTGCTCCTTTTTGTGTATTTGTTGACTTTAAACTTAACTTATTTACTGCATTTATGGGCTGGGTTTTATGTGTATATCTTTTTTCTATCTTAATATACCAACATGCTTGTGTTAGTTAACTAAGGTGTGTTTCACTTTGCAGTCAAGTTCACAGACTGTCATCTAATCCTGTTGGCCAGGACATCAGAGGACATTATGCTAAAGGGTAATGAAACATTTCTTGGTCACCTGGTAGGACTTGAACTTATGACATCTTTGCATGATAGCCAGACACTTCTTCTTCTTCTTGTGGTAATTTTTTTTTTTTTTTTTTTTTGCAGAACGCTGATCTCTTGGCATAAAATCTGAAAATATGCCTAATATCTTGTCAAGATGGTTGCTTTAGTTATTGTGGTGTTTAATGCATTGGTGATATCCCTGATCTCCTTGTCCACTTCTTTCTTCATTTCCCAGAAACTATATCCGCCATTACTTTTCTCTCTGTGTCATTTAATATGTTCAAGGAAGGATAACTTTCAGTTCTTGGATAGATCCAAGGTTAGGTCCAAAGTGCCCATTTTTTGTCTTTCTCTAGCGTATTTAAGAGTGATAGTGGCTGTAGGAAACCTGGTTCCAGAAGGAATTTGTCAAATGAGAAACAATGAAGCTTTCGCCCAATAAAGTGATTTAGAACATTTTGTTTGGTTAGTATTTGAAAAAAATTATAGACAAACCACTTTAAATGCGAGAGAAAGATAAATGACAAGAAAATGACCTGATACTTGAACCATGGACTCCAGTTAGGCAGGCGGCTGCCTAGCCACCAGAAACAGTGCACTACCCACTCGGCCATCTTTCACCTCCAAAAAAAAAACAAAAAACCCGAGCCTTTAAAAGCAGCTGAAAATCATGACACAGAAATTCCATCACTTATATTCAGTCTTCCCCCAGGTACCAAATTTGAGACAGAAGCATGCACAAGTCTTTGTGAATGTCGTTGGGACCGGTAGTGGAGTTCATATCCCTTATTACTGAGTTCAAAGTCACGCTAGCAGAAGTAATGCAGGAGGAAATATGCCGCGCTTCGCCTACCAACATGTTTGCACCAAAGGAAGAGCAGTGTGGGCTTATTTTGACAGCGGAGGAAGTTCCCCAGCAGAAATCCATCGATAAATGATAAATGTGTATGGTAAACGTGTTGAATAAGAGTTGTGTCAAGACGTGGGCAACGCGATTTCGAAGTGGCAGGAAAAGTGTGTTCGGCGATCCCATTCCGGGTCATCACGCGTGGTTATCACTCCAGGGGCAATATAATGAGTTTGAAGATTTGGGGGGGGGGGGCTTCCTTCATCTGTTGGAAGGGTTGCTCGTTGTTCCTCCAGTATGACGTACTTTTGAACTCGACAGCAAATAACAGATACGAACTCCACTTCCGGTCCCAACGACATTCGCACTGACATTATCTATGTACAACAAAAATGCTCTCTCTCTCTCTCTCTCTCTCTCTCTCTCTCTCTCACCCACACATCATGAGATAAAGCAGTCTCGGCTAGTTTTCATTTTACTGCATCTTATATATGTCACTTCTTCATTATGTCATTCTTTTTTTTTACATGTCACTTCTTCAGTACGCTACTCCTTCGAACTGCTCCCCTATCTGCAATAAAACTTGATCATTCACATTTGATCACAGTGTCAGCTTTACTGCAGCTATCACAATATTCACTTTGCTAAATTTTTTTTTTATTTTGCGTGATCTAACAACGATATAACCAGTTTTCGTATCCATTCTGTCTGACAGCGGGATAGCAGCAACGACCACATGTTGCAGAAGCATATTCATAACTTTGCTTTGTCATAATCCAGGGTCGATCACAAAATGATGGACCGATTGATTTGTTTAATAATTTGAAACAAAAAAATTGACAGATGTCTTTAAAACAGTTTGTAGCTATCACACTGAAGAGAGAAGTTGAACTTTGATTTTTGAATATGCCAGGACAGGGACGTTATATTTAGGTCTTTAGAATTATTAAAATCGTATGTGCCTGTTGTGTTTAATGTGTTACTACTTTTGTTACTGAATAGAATGTTGGGGCACTATTTGAAGCCGTGTTTTCTGAGTGTTTCTGAATTAGCTAATCACTGTCTCCAGCCATCCTTCACTTCCAGGCTCTTTCCAAACCTAAAGTTGGCAACACACTGATACAGAAGTCAAGCCAGCCATGCGTGTCACTTGACATGAGGTTTTATTGGTGAATCGGATGACAATGAAGATGGTGATGATGATATTCCGACCCCCGGCAGGTTTGCCCTGCCACATGGCGAGTCCATTCATACTTCCACAACTCCAGTGACAGATATAAACGTCCATTTTCTCGACAAAAAACCATCCTCTCAGGTACAACATCCAAAACAAGACTGACTGCTCACTGACAGGAATTACTGAGGAAAGACGCCGGCGATGGTTGGGACATGTGCTTGGGAGGACTGACGACTCATTACTAAAAATAGCACTAAGATGGACACCACAGGGGAGCAGAAGTAAGGGTAGACCAAAAGAGACATGGAGAAGAACAACAGAAAGGATGTTGAGCAATAGAGGGCTCGCCTGGGCAAGAGGGGGAAAAAAAAGGCAAAGGACAGGCATTCGTGGAAAACCCTTTGGAAGCCCCATGTGCCTTAGACATTTAAGGATCGGAGAGAGAGAGGGAGAGGGAAGTAGGGAGGGAGAGGGAGGGAGGGAGAGAGAGAAACCGAAAAAGAGAGCTTAAAATGCTGTCTAGAAAGTAAATGATAACGACATGTCATAGTCTGTTGTTATTTTTTTTTATATTGTTGTTACTGTCTTTTTGTTATTATTGCTATCTCTTAACGTGCCATGAGCCGTTCAAGGAGTTTTTTGTTTTTTTTTTCAAAGAAAACACTCACTTCGTTTTGATCCTTTGAAAAGAGTTCATAATTTTAAACAGTTGCAAACGCTAAAAATAGGCAATGCCCCATTTCCGGGTTAAATATCACGGCGGTGATTTGCAAAAAATGTTCGTGTGTCATTAGTATTATTATTTGGTAGATTTAACTTATATTTCACTATAACTGCTAGTACATGTCCTTAGCAGCCGTCGTCTTGGGGTGGAGGGGGAGATGATTATGGCTGCTGTTTCTGCAGACCTGAGTTGTAGCTTAAAAGCCAAGGAGGTGAAATGCTCCTTTAGCAGACCCCACCCACATCGGGCTGTAGCGATCCCTAACCCCTAGATTTGATAAACCTGTTACGGTGGAAGTGGGGTTGGGGGTGGGAATACCAGTAGAGGGGTGGGTGGGTGGGCCATTGCTTGTTAGCCAGACACAAGGAGTCAGGTGTGGATCACTGACAGCTGCCTCGGACAACGTTGTTAGTGACCGCTGGCCTGTGGAAATGTTTTTATTCTACGGAAGTCTAAGATGTGGGTCAATGACAAGCAGTTAATCATTCATTCATTCATTTGCATGTCCCTTGCGGAACTTTGCCTCCCAAACAGCACTCCTGTAGGCCTCTCGGTTGTGAGCAAGATGGCCTGCTGCTGTTGCATCCATTTCCAGATCGTCAACGATGTCTTGCAGCCATCTTCGTCTTGGTCTTCCTCTTTTTCTTTTTCCCATTATGTATCCTTCCAATACGGTCTTCTCTAAATTATCATGACGTTTAATGTGTCCAAAATATTTCAGTTTTCTCTCTTTAATCCTCTTCACTAGCCAGCCTTCTTCAATATTAAGTTCCTGCAGTATGGATATATTTGTTCTTTTTTGTGTCCACGATATTTGGAGAACTCTTCTGTAGCATTTACATTCAAGGGCATTTATGTGTTTCTCAGCTAGCAGTTAATCATGTCGAGGAAAACAGGTGGCGGTGTATAGGAAAACAGATGGTGGTGGTGTAAAGGAAAACAGATGGTGGTGGTGTAAAGGAAAACAGATGGTGGTGGTGTAAAGGAAAACAGATAGGGGCGTATAGGAAAACAAATGGTGGTGGTGTATAGGAAAACAGATGGGGGTGGTGTAAAGGAAAACAGATGGGGGGGGGTATAGGAAAACAGATGGGGGCGTATAGGAAAACAGATGGTGGTGGTGTATAGGAAAACAGATAGGGGTGGTGTATAGGAAAACAGATAGGGGTGGTGTAAAGGAAAACAGATGTGGGCGTATAGGAAAACAGATGGAGGGGGGGCGTATAGGAAAACAGATGGGGGCGTATAGGAAAACAGGTAGTGGTGGTGTATAGGAAAACAGATGGGGGTGGTGTAAAGGAAAACAGATGGGGGCGTATAGGAAAACAGATGTGGGCGTATAGGAAAACAGATTGGGGGGGGGGGCGTATAGGAAAACAGATGGGGGTATATGGTTCAGTTTTACACATAAAAAAAAAGAAAAAAAAAACATAGAAATAGTGAGAAAAGTGGGCAGAAATTGGAATGGTAGAAAGTCCAAAGCCATTTTTTGTATCTGTTTGTAAAACTGAACCGTACACTCATCTTTTAATATCTCACATTAACCCTGTATACCACGAATTACCACCAGGGCGAGCTTGAGGGGAGTGTTCATTATTCGTTGGCGTTGCTTTAGTTTGTTTGTACCGTTTATTTGGTTTACACAGAGTTAAAAATAAATCTTTCATCCATGTCGGCCGCCCATGTGTCGAGCATGTTAAAGATAAAGAAATAACTTCTGTGGTATAACTAGTTCTAATAGTGAAAGCATGTTGAGGTGTATGATTCAGTTTTACAAAAACAACAACAACAACTATATATATATATAAAGAGTGAGTAAGTGGGCAGAAACAAGAATGGTAGAAAGTAAGATAAGCACATATATATTTGAAGAACACACAGCAATCCAATATTTCTTTTGGCAAATTTCCTCAGTCTTTCTATCTTTTTGTAAAACTGAATCAACTTCGAGAGTGTTCGCCAAATCAATCGCCAATGTCTGAAATCAGTCAAGCGTACATCATGAAACATGATTGTCGTGATAATCGATTATTTGATTCCAGCTTCACAATCAAAATGTGTACGTCCATGGACCATGTAACTGTAAGTTTCACACTACCATCTTATAAGTTATATCTCAAAGACATGAGCCTTTAGTTGTTTTCATTCAATAGAAAATTCATTAACTCAGTCATTAGCATGTCCCTTACGGAACTTTGCCTCCCTAACAGCTCTCCTGAAGCCCTGCTGCTGTTGCCTCCATTCGCAGATCATCAACGATGTCTTGCAGCCATCTTCGCCTTGGTCTTCCTCTCTTTATTTTTCCCACTATGTGCCCTTCCAAACTTTCATGACGTTTAATATGTTCGAAATACTTCAGTTTTCTCTCTTTAATTTACCAGCCTTTTTCAATACTAAATTCCTGTGAAATGGATATATTTGTTCCTTTTTTGTGTCCATGATACCTAAAGGACTTTTCTATAGCATTTACATTCAAAGGCACAAGTATTTCTCAACTGTTTTTCACCTTTTTTTGTGTGTGTTTTTAATCTGTTGTGTTGTTTTTGTGTGTGATCGTTGAAAAAGGCTTTTGCCGAAATATTGGATTGTTGTATGTCTTTCTTTTATATGTACTCATTTTTCTTTCTGTCATTCTTGCTTCTGGTCACTTTCCTCACGCTTTCCATCTGTGTGTGTATTTGTGTGTGTTTGTGTGTGTGTGTTGTCATTTCTTTTATATCTTTTTTATCCGGATATAAATCTTGAGGTCATACAAACAAACAAACAAAGATAATGAATACATTCATTATGTTCGGAAATAAAGTAATGGTTATGTTTAGTTTATGTCGTAATTTATGTTTAGTCTATGTCGTAATTTATGTTTCGTAAATGTCGTAATTTAAAATCTTTAACAAGAATATAAACTGATGTTTTATTTGTTAATTATTTTACAAAGTCATTTCACCGACTCACTGTATATGAAGGGGTAAACTAAAGTCTCTCTCCTCTCTCTTCCTGTCTCACTCTCCCCTTGCCCTCTCTCCCTCTCCACTTCTGCCCCCTCCTGTTTCTCTGTCCCCTCTCTCCTCTCTCCCCGAATCTCTCTCCCCTCTCCTCTCTCTCCCCTTCTCCTCTTTTTCCCTGCCACCTCTTTATCTCATCTCCATCCTCTCTCTCTCCCCCCTACTCCTCTTTGTCTCACTTCTTCCTCCCTCCTCTCTCTCCTCTCGCTAAATCCATCCCACTATCTTACCCCCATTCTTTACCCTCCTCAAATACTCCTCAATTTACCTAGTTATTGGCCATAGCAATATTTTATACCACACCGCCCAAGCTCTAGGGAACTTAATTAAACAGGCAAGCACGTCAGCCCAGACCCAAAGACTATAAGAAAGAACGAGTGTAATAGATCACATGAAAGAACTTCTCACGCTTTGATCTTGCCACAAAATCTATGTTATCTGGCACAGAGCAGATAGATAGCGTCCTGTAACTAGGGTCAGTGGCACAGAAATAGCGTCATTCGTCTTCAAGTATAATGTGAAATTCTGGCAAGAAAATAAAGCGAAAAAAGGGACAATTGTAAATCAAAGTTAGTTGTGATTATGTAGACTTCTTTGTGCATGTGTGTGGTATTGGAATGGTTGGGGGGGGGGGGGCAGGCACTGAACCAATGAGTTAACATTTTGTGTGTCACTGCGCCAAAAGATTCATGCAAGGAAAAATGACGTCTGCAACTGTAGAGGTAAAGGAACAAAATCCTGCTTCCAGGCCATTAATTAAGGTACAATGCGGATATGGTGTTAGGCCAGCATTCCCAAGACCTCCAGCACATTAAAGTGTGATATGGTCAGTATCACGCCTGGCCGCATCTACCTTCCCAGATTTCACTGGTACCTTTTTTTTTTTTTTTGAGGCTAGGCTGTTGAAACCAGCGTGAAACAAGGATGTATACGGTCTCTTTTGTTTGTTTTTTTTTTTTAATTACAGTACAGTTCATAATGAAAAAATGCTGCACAGGTAGCACAGATATTGACTGAGTACATGGGACCCAACTAGAAGATCTTGATTTTGCTGTTGACTTAACTCTTATCAGTGACAATGTGAATTCCATGCAAGAAAAAACAGATAGCCTGTGTTCACTGGCTATCAAAATAGGACTTGAAATTAACATGGACAAAACAAAAATAATGAAACTTTCCATTAATCGAAATGGAAAAATACACGTAGAAGGGAAATATGTTGAAGAAGTCAATCAATTTACATACCTTGGCAGCTACATAGACCAGGATGGTGACACCAGAAAGGAAGTTAGAATTAGAATTGCAAAAGCAGCATCGATCTTCAAAAATCTTGCGAACATATGACATTCAAAAGTTATAAGCACAAAAATCAAGTTAAGATTATTCAATTCAAGTGTAATATCCATCCTCATTTATGGATGCGAAAGCTGGAAAACAACCAAAGAAATAGACATGAAATTATACTTTTTTTAAAACAAATGCTTAAGGAAAATACTCGGCATCAAGTGGAACGAATTCAAGAACACTGCAGAGATAAGACAGATGAGCGAACAATAACCAATCTCATGGGTGATCAGGAAAAGGAGATAGATGTATGTTGGTCACGTGATGAAAAGAAACCATCAGAGAATCCCAAAACGAGCTATCAAGTGGAACACAACAGGCCGAAGAAAAAGAAGCAGGCCATGGGAAACTCTGAAGAGGACATTGTTAAGAGAGGCCAAATCAATAGGCATAAAATCCCTTGATGAGGTTGAAAAGCTCGCCGAAAACAGGAAAAAATGGCGAACTACCTTGCGTGCCCTATGTGACGTATAGCGTTACGGGAAGGATATAAGATATAAGATATATAATGTGTATCCTGGGAACTTTCTGGTGCGGTGAAATCAGAACAAAAAATTTCAGTGCTGGAATTTGAACCCGGTACTATCGGATTAGTACATCGAGCGACTACCCACTCAGCCAACCAGGTCTACAACTGTACCGTGATAAATTACACTGCACTAACTCCATATTAACATTTATCTCTTTAAAAATATGGCTGAGTACTGCATTTATACTTTCTTTTTAAACCTGGTACCTTCTGCTAACGCTGAGGTTAGAAAGAACGAAGGGGGATAGACGAACAAAGATGACCTATACAGAAATGATGGAAGGAGATAGACCAAGAGGAAGACCTAGACACGAGTGCGAGACAACCTAGAAGAAGATAAATGCTCGTTTGGAGTCGACAGTTGGCAAGGAAAGGTCGAGAACAGAGATGAATGGAGACCATGTTTTGTCTGCACCAGTGGGTCTCAGTGGCTAGGAAAGTTGGTGAATTCAGCAGAACATATCCTTCAAGAGTGCCCAAACCATGCGGAACTGAAGTGTGAGACATGGCCAAAGGACACAAGCTTGTGGCAATAGCTTTGGGGCTTCTATCAGGATCTGGAGAGAACTGCTGGGTGTGCCGTGTCGACAGGGATCAGGATCTGATGTGACCAACAACCTCGAAGGAAGAAGAAGAAGAAGAAGAAGAAGCTTTTGCCAGAGGCCTAATACAGCCGTAACAGAGAAAAATATATCTAGTAGGCTAGAGTTTACCGGATGCTTGGCCTGAAAGTATTTTGAAGGGTCCCCAAGTGAAGAACAAAACTATAATTCATAGTTTCATATAAGGGGGGGGGGGGGGGAGTGAAGAACGCTGTCCGATTAGGCAATCAGCGAACCGTAGCTGATATGCAGTGGCTGCGTGAACACAGAGAAGTTCTCTACCCTTTGTCCTATTTGCAGCCAGGTTCAGATAAACATGGACGCTCCGCTAAAGGACTGCACCACCACCGTTGAACAACGTGCCGCAATGAGATGTCTTTGGACCGGGGATGAGGGGTGTTAAAACTGCTGAAGTTCACTGCAGAATTGTGGCTCGGCGCTGGGGTGATTGACGCTGTCTGATAAGGCAATCAGCGATCCATAGTTGATATGCTAGCGTCAGGGTTAGCGAACCATAGCTGACCAAGGCCCTGTCCCGCCTCTCCGTGGTACTCCCCAGTAACAGGCCTAGCCTGGCTAATGGGGCAGTGATTGCCATAGTCCTCATGGTGGTGGAGCCTGCTAAAGAAGCATTGCACACTCCCCCTGCTTTTTAGCTGTACTCCGGGACTGGAAAAATAGCCGCCATAACCCGCTCCCACGCCGATACGATGTTGTCCCTCAACATCTCCACAGCATCGGCTGCAAAGAACACCAGCTCACAATTACAGGGAGATAGTACAAGTACAAGAATTAATAATAATACAATAACAGAACAGAGTTAATGAAAACTTACGGCAAGACTTGCTGAAACGAAATGTTAAAACTATTTGAAAGAAAAGTAGGAATAACTTTATTAATTAATGAGGACACAATTATAATGTTTCGGTTTACACGTTAATCATACGAAAACATACATGACTAAGAAATAGGGGAAGAAAATCTTTATGTCATTCAAGTGGATTTATATTATTTGTATGTGTTGTGTGAGTGCGTGTGATTAAGGCGTGAACCGAAATGTTCCAACTATGTGCTTGTTAACTAACCCAGCTGTTCCTACTTGTATTTTAAGTAGTTTTAACATCTTGTTATCATGGCTTTACTGCAGTGGTTTTTAGTATATTTATACACACTGTGTCTTATTCATATATGTTTATGCCGAAAAACTATATGTATGTTACTGCTGAAGCGAGTTATTGACGATGAAGAGATCAATACAAAGATCACTGGAAGCAGAAGGAAGGCAGATTCTCAGAAGAATGTTAAGAGTATTTTGGATAACGAGGCTGACTAACTGTGGATTGTCTGAAACAGTGGTTCTCAACTTTTTTGTCGGGTCGTGGACCCCTGAAAACTAATTATAGTTTACCAGGAACCCTTACAGCCCCTTACCCCCACCCTCTCACCAAATAGAGGGGTGGATAACATCAAGAAGATAGACAGCGACAAGCTTGCCCGAGTGTTCTAAGAAGACAAGAAACAGAGCAGAGTGGAGATTCATTGCAGCCAATCTTCCGTAGGGAGACGGCACGAGATGATGATGATGATGATGATGATGATGATGATGATAATACAAGAGAAACAGAAGAATTTAACTCACTCCATGCCACAGGCAAAGATGCGGACGTTCCAGGCATGCCAAATTAAAGCGGGGGTCTTGATATGTATATGAGGGTACAGTTGTAAAAGTGAATGTAACAAAGTATTTCCACGTTAAGTGTATACTTATTATGCATCAAAATAACATCAAAACATGAATAGAGATAAAATGACTTGGTACATGCTACTAAGTTAAGTGATGGGACTCATCAACAAATGAAAGAGAAGCATGATTATCCCTGCCACCCCATACCACAAATTAAGACGATGAATTACACGACTGAGGCGTTTGGAACAATGGACGTTTGGCTACAAGTAAAAAAAAAAAGTAAAGGTAATCCTGTCATGTCTTCGAGGCGCATAGGGATATGGGGTTAGTGCCCATATTTTCCTTGACCTGTCAGCACACTAGACGGTGATGTGGTCAGTACACGCCTGGCCGGCTCACGACAAGAATAATAACCAATTAATACAGTAGTAAAATAGCAGGCATAGCATAGTGACCAGTTGTTACAAGGCTCAGACAGCAGAAACAGGAGAGTGACCAGTTGTTACAACGCTCTGACAGCAGAAATGTATAGCAGATTACCCAGTTGTTACAACGCTCTGACAGAAGAAACAGCAGATTACCCAGTTGTTACAACGCTCTGACAACAGAAATAGCAGATTACCCAGTTGTTACAACGCTCTGACAACAGAAATAGCAGATTACCCAGTTGTTACAACGCTCTGACAACAGAAATAGCAGATTACCCAGTTGTTACAACGCTCTGACAACAGAAATAGCAGATTACCCAGTTGTTACAACGCTCTGACAGCAGAAACAGCAGATTACCCAGTTGTTACAACGCTCTGACAGCAGAAACAGCAGAGTAACCGGACATTGAGACAATCAAACAGTATAAAAATTCCAATACGACAGATTTTGAAACAGTCAAAAAAAAAAAAAAGACAAACAACCAGGTAACCAGTTTGTGATACATTCACACAGACAGCCAAATCACCATTTGTTACAACAATAACATAGCAGACTCAATATTGTAACTAGATATTACAACAGTCATAAACATCAGACTCAACAGTTTGTTACAATAATAATACAACCGATTCGATAGCGCAACCTGCTATTACAACTGTCTTCTTCTTCTTCTTCGTTCGCATTGTCTGTCTATATCTGCAGTCCAGTCTCTTGGATAAATTTCACTGTTTTTTGTAACTCATGTATGGAACCGTAGAGCTTATCTTCTTTAGTGGTTTCACTGGGCCAGTAATTATTTCTCAGTGTCTCATAGTTGATGCAGTTCTGGAGGATATGTTCCACAGTTTGGGGCACCTGGGCACATGTACATAGATTAGTAGTACCAACCTTAAACTTTGTATACATATGACTTCGGAGTCGGCTGTGTCCTGTTCGGAGACGGAAGATGGTGACTTGTTCCTTTCTGTTTAGCATGTGATAGTCATCATGTGGTGGTGTTTGTGGCTTCCTGTAGGTTTTTATCATGCTTTTCTTCTGATTATAGGTGATTGGTATGTCTGGTTGCTCCATTTCAGTGCCCTCTTTGGCCAGATGGTCAGCTTTCTCATTGCCTGGTATCCCACAGTGGGAGGGAATCCATTGCAAAGTGACTCCATGTTATAAGCCAATTTTTGACAAGGCATCTTTAAAGTCTGGTAGTTTGTTGCACTGAAGAGCTTCCAGTACTGATCTTGCATCTGTGAGAATTACTACAGGACATGTATCAATTCTGGAGTCTGATAGTTTTTCAACTGCAGCAATAATTGCCCTAACTTCTGCATCAAAGTTGTTGCAGTATTTACCAGTGGGTATGGAAATCTTGTCAATGGTGTTGTTTGGATATTCAATATATGCTCCTGCCCCTCCATTCTTTATGGCATTATGTGCAGATCCATCTGTATACACACGTATCCAGGTGTCACATGGATATTTGTCATCTAGAACACTAAGTGTGGCTGTTGATCTTACAAGACTGCTCTGCATCTCACCATTCTGCACATCTTTCACTTCAGTCTGAATAGTTATTTGTGTATAATTACAACTGTGTTACAGCAAACCAAATAGCGCAACCTGCTATTACAAATGTGTTACAGGAGACTCGATAGCGTAACTATCTGTTACAACAATCATACAGCAGATCCGCCAGCAAAGTAGTTTTTTTAACAACAAATTAAACAAGACTTTACACAGAAAACATCGCAACAACCAGTATCAATACTCGCCTCAACCAACAAACAATCACCAGCAACTATTATTGTAGCTAACACAGCAACAACAACAACAACAACATCAACATCAAGAAAAGGATCAGAAATCAGGGAAAGAAAAAAAAAAGGAACAATCAGAACACATCTCTAAGCAGAAACTTATTGATTCCAATCCCAATAGCTAAGTGAACAAATACCACAAATGATCTACACGAATATAAAACCAAAGTATGTTTTGGATCATTTTACTCCTTCGTTTCACACCTCTAAGAACTGCCTCTAGGTCTTTCCCATCAATTGTTTCAGGAAGCTGATAACCCACATTCTTAAGTACAATCGATCACGTGACAAGTAAGGATTGGGTCAGGCTGTTTATGATTCAGAAAATGAAAGATGAATTTATTCTTCCACAAGTGCCTGTGGTAGTGGATGCTATCAAAACAGATGTTTCTCTAGGGTCCTGGTCTTCTATAGCACTGCCCTTTCTATTTTCTTTGGTTTTAATTCAGCCCTTATGTAATCTATCTATCTATCTATCTATCTATCTATCTATCTATCTATCTATCTATCTATCTATCTATCTATCTATCTATCTATCTGTCTGTCTGTCTGTCTGTCTGTCTGTCTATTATCTGTTCATATGTCCCGTTTGTTTCGCCTGATGTCTATCTCTCAGCCATCTTCTTGTATATCTGTTTGTCTGTCTATCTATCTTCTTGAGTATGTCTCATTTCTTTGTCTCTCTGTTAGTATATATATATATATATTACCTATTTGTCTGTTCAACATATCTGTCTTAACTGTCTGTCTGACCATTTTTCTAAATATCTTCCTCATTGGTCTGTCTATCAGTCTTTCTACACATCTACATCATCTGTCCGTCTGTCCATCTTTCTATTTATTTGTATCATCTGTATGTCTGTCTTCCTATATATATCTGTGCCATCTGTCTGTCCACCTTCCTATATATCTGTGTCATCTTTTTGTCCATCTTCCTATACATCTGCATCATATGTCTGTCCATTTTCTTATATATCTGTGCCATTTGTTTGTCCATCCTCTTATATATCTGTGTCATCTTTTTGTCCATCTTCCTATACATCTGCATCATATGTCTGTCCATTTTCTTATATATCTGTGCCATTTGTTTGTCCATCTTCTTATATATCTGTGTCATTTGTCTGTCCATCTTCATGTCTGTCTGTGTCGTCTGTCTGTCCATCTTTTATATCTGTAAAGTTTCCATGGATTTTGCCTGCAGTACATTTATGATAACACTTTAAGATTTTAGCTGAAGCTCATCATCATCATCATCATCATCATCATCATCATCATCGATTGACCTTCTAATAGATATAAACAACGGCGCTTCTCCATTATCATAATCAAATACAGAACTATCACTCTGTGTGACACTCATCTTATCTGGGCTACATTTCCTGACAATTTCCTTCGGTTTTTTTTCCCCCTTTCCTAAACCAGTGATTCTCAAGCTTTTTTGCTTCATGCCCCATTTATAAGTTAGAATGTCATCTCCTCACCCCCCCCCCTCCAATCTGTTTTTTTTTTCCTTTTCGCTTCCCCCCTCCCGTCCTCCATATTCTAAGATTGTCGAACTCAAAAGGTACATTCCAAATTCTGCATCTCCAAAAAAAAAAAAATTATTACAGGCATTAACACGAACAACTTTGCCTGCATGAGATGGGGACTTTACAGTCTGTCATGTGACGTGGGACGTATTCCGTGATCATGACTCTAAGACTTTTCACACAGTTGCCTGGGGGGGGGGGTGGGGTGGTGAGAGGAGAGGGAGGGGAGAGATACCACACTGAACAGAACAGTCGTCTTTGCTGGAACCACACAGAGAAAGCCCCCTTCTATACCCAGCTCTATTCTCAAGAGATCGGACTACCCCTTGAGGGACCGCTGTTTCCTCCGTAACTGTCAGCAGCGCAGCCGGTCTGGACGAACTCTGCATCAATCCGGTATACGGTTAAATCGGGATGGCGGATCACGGGTGAAGTATGCTTGATATTTATTGCGAACAATCGCGGTGGGGTGGGGGTGGGGGTGAGTGGGGGAGTGGGGGCTGATGTACCTCCATCCACGCTGCAACCTTCCGTCTTTGCTCCAGACTCAGTCTGGCAGCCATTCTGTCACCATCCGGTCCTGCAAAAGACAAGTAAATATAACCATATAATGTTTACATTAACAAAAAAACAACTACCCTGTACATATAATGTTAACGTTTTAAAACCACTCTGTACACATAATATCAACATTTTTAACCACCCTGTACATATAATGTTATCATTTTAACCACCCTGTACATATAATGTTAGCATTGTAACCACCCTCTGCATATAATGTTAGGATTTAAAAATAGTCATGTACATATAATGCCAACATTTTTTACCACCATGTACATATAATGTTAACATTTTTACCACCCTGTACATATAATGCCAACATTTTTTTACAGCCATGACATATAATGTTAACATTTTAACCACCCTGTGCATAAAGTGTTATCATTTTTAACCACCTTGTACATATAGTGTTAATATTTTAACTACCCTGTACACATAATGTTAACATTTTAAACCACTCTGTACATATAATATTTCAACAGTTTGAGTTTGTTAATCTATGGTCATAACTCTCCCCCGAGACCCTAAAACTCCAACCTGGGGACGATTCTCCACTGGTTGAGAACCCTTGTTCTTAAACTGTCTAGCTATTTTCAGTTCGCTGAATTGTTTTTATCACACGACAGCTTGGAGAATGTTTTTGGTTGCATTTTCCTTGGATAAAAACGGTATTGTTTGACCTTCCTCTTTGTCGGCAGTCGATGTAGTGAAGATGCTGGAACACGGCATGGTGTCGGATTGAGAGTGGACTTGTACTTGTACGAACTCCCTGTAACTGCGAGCTGGTGTTTTATGCAGCCGATGCTGCAGAGATGTTGAGGCACAGCATCGTATCAGCGTGGGAGCGGGTTATGGCAGCTATTTTTTTTTCAGTCCCGGAGTACAGCTAAAAAGTAGGGAGTGTGCAGTGCTTCTTTATCAGACTCCACCACCATGGGGACTACGGGGATCCCTGCCCCGTTAGCCAGGCTAGGCTTGTTACTGGGGGTACCAATGGTGAGGTGGGACAGGGTCTTGGTCAGCTATGATTCGCTAACCCTGATCCTGGCATATCAGCTATGGGTCGCTGATTGCCTCATCGGACAGCGTCTTCACCTCACCCCCCCCCCCCCCCAACTGAGAATGGATGAAGGCAGCTACCTTGAAGATCAAGAGGAGGACCAAAAGATCAGGCTTCTGAACAGGCTCCATTACTACAGAGACGAGGACGAGTCCAGCCAGGCTCGCTTTATGCCTGGAGAACCAGCATTGGTTCCCCAAACTTAATAATCATATATAACCTCTCTAACACGGTCGTTTTCGCTATGAATTTAAGGAAAAACAAATAAATTAACTATAAATTATTTTGTTAGCTCATTAACTGAACAAATATGGAAGATCAGCATTCAGTTTGCGAACAAACATATCGGGGCGGTAGAAAACTGAACGAATGAATAACTTGTCGGATTGTTTATCAGAAGTCGTGTCAGGATTCTCTGGTCTTGTCAGGGGTAGAGAGCTCTGGAATCAATACATCGATCGGCACGGACGCCGTACAGTCACGATCCATCTATACTATATTTCCATACAAAAACGAAAGAAAAAAATGATGCGCTGGAAAGGTAAACTCCAAAATAAGCATTGTTATTCGAACACACCATTATGTCTTTATCTCTTGAAGATGTTTCCTCCAATTTTTCTTATTTTGAATTCCGGTATAATTTTTTGGTCACTTTTTGAAGACTTAATGGATGCCTTGCCAAAAAAAAAAAAAAGAGGAAAAATATGTTCATTGAAAAACTTAGAAAAAATGATGAGATTCAAAACATATCATAAATATGAAAGATTTTAGAAAATGTCAAAATACTGAAAAGTTTACCATCAGCGGACATGAGAAAAGTCCATAAGTGTGGTAATATCCTTCTGCGAAGGTGACTCTCAGCATGCTGCACGCGCTCCGTAGCACCGGCGTGAATTCTGACGAATGGTAAAGAGATTAATGGGGTACTGTTTGAATTATTATATGTCCTTAATAAATGTCCCTGTTACTACGTAGACTGTAAGCTTGCCTTGCCGAGTCCTTAATTCCGACCACTGTGAATAACTGGAGGATTTTGGGGTATTGCTACATTCCTTGAGGAGACTGGACGAAGAAGGTGGAGTGATGAGTTTCTCACCGCAAACTAACAACTCTCATTAATACTAAATTTAATTAAGTTGATTAAATTAATATTGATTTAGTATTAAATTAATCCTAGCAGTTTCACACATCGTGGCCCTATAGAGACTGGTCAAAGAGTTCGACTGGCCAATCAGAAGCCTTCTTTATTTTCATCGCTCGACTCAACAAGTCCATCCGATGTAATATCAAAGTAATCATATTTATGCGGACAATTCTTCATTCTGAGAAGTAGAAATTTGTTGTTCCCCCCCCCCCTGCAATTTTTGTGAATTCCCTGTTTTGTCCCCAAATTCCAGTGACTCGATGTATCTCAGGTTAAAAAAAAAACACACGATTTTGTCTATTGTTAACAGCACAGCGTTAAACTGAGAATTTACGAGTTGACTACTACTCGACCAGTTACGTCGGCAGTCGTTTCCACTTCCAGACATTACGTTTAAAGTATTGCTTTGTGCTCCTCCGTTTCTGGTTCTGTCTTCATTAGCAGTCCGGCTTAGCTTTTCAGTGATATGCAGACAACGTGTGGACTTTAGCCTTTGTCGTTTGTTTACTGTTTATGATAATCTACAGTTTACAAGTCTAGAGTCAATGAAGCATTGCTTGTTTAAATCAGCTTACAATATTAGTAGAAACAAACTCTCATTTGTTACAATATAATGTACAGTAAAAAATAATATTTATTTAAAGAATTAGAAAGAAGTCATCATCTAGCAAAGTTTCAGGAACAAGGATTGAAGCTTCGTGTTTAATGTGTTAAAAAGCAAGGCTTCCAGAAGTACAAGTGCAGCTCCTGTATTTAGTACATTTATTTCAAGCCTTTGTGCATAATGCTGGGAAATGTTTGTGTGTGTGCCTCTGTGTGTGTATGTGTGTGGTTGGTTGGTTGGTTGGTTGGTTGGTTGGTTGGTTGGTTGGTTGGTTGGTTGGTTGGTTGGTTGGTTGGTTGGTTGGTTGGTTTTTTAGGGGTCCTCATTTGCAGTTTCACAATATATGGATGTCTTCATTTTGGAGTTTCACACTATATAGATGTCTTCATTTTGGAGTTTCATAATGTACGGATGTCTTCAATTTGGAGTTTCACACTATATGGACGTCTTCATTCTGGAGTTTCACAATATATCGATGTCCTCATTCTGGGGTTTCACATTTTGAATATGCCAGTATGGTAACCCTATATACTCCAAGAAATGTAATTAGGAATGTTACAGAAGATATAGACAAAGAATATTACGATGCCATAACAATAGGAGGTTATGAAACACCAGAGATTAAATATTCTGATAACACAGTATTACTGTCCACAACACAAAAAGGAGGAATCTTTTCCATCGCAACATATGCCTCTGAGACTTGGACACTTAACAAAACAACACATAAATGCCTCTGAATGTAAATACTACAAAAGAGTTCTTCAAATATCATGGACACAAAAAAGAACAAATATATCCATACTACAAGAACTTAATACTGAAGAAGGCTGGCTAGTAAAGAGGATTAAACAGGGAAAACTTAAATACTTTGGACGTATTAAACTTCATGATAATTTAGAGAAGACCGTCTTGGAAGGATACATAATATAAAAAAGGGAGGAAGACCAAGGCGATGATGACTGCAAGACATCGTTGATAATCTGCAAATGGATGCATCAGCAGCAGGGCATCTTGCTTATAACTGAGAGGCCTACAAGAGAGCTGTTAAGGAGGCAAGGTTCCGCAAAGGACATGCAAATGACTGACTGACCTTGTGGTACCCGGGAACTGGGGACATGCCTGGGAAGCAAAGAATAAGCCCACTGTAACCCATCACGCATGGTAGTAAAAGGTGAGGGTTCGGCCTAGGGCCAGCAACCATATTCGGTAACAAAAAGATCCACCACACTGCTACAGAAACAGAAACAAAGGAAAAACCGAGAGAAATAACTTCTGGTTGGCAGAAATGCAGACGAAGCCACTGACAGCAATTATTGAGGAAAGACGCTGGCGATGGTTGGGACATGTGCTCCGGATGACTGACAACTCACTACCAAAAATAGCACTAAGATGGACACCACAAGGGAATAGAAGTAAGGGTATACAAAAAGAGACATGGAGTAGAACAACAGAGAGGAAGTTGAACAACAGAGGGCTCATCTGGGCAAGAGCGGAAAAAGGCAAAGGACAGGCGTTTGTGGAAAACCCTTGAGGAAGATCCATGCGCCTTGGGCACTTAAGGTTCACACAGAGAGAGAGAGAGAGAGAGAGAGAGAGAGAGAGACAGAGACAGAGACAGAGAGAGAAAGAGACAGAGAGAGAGAGAGTTTTATTAAGAAGTAATTATTTTGTTTTCTTTCGGTTAGATAAATCTGGCGTGGTTTTAAGTGGTAAAAAGTTCTTTTATGGGTATGTGTTTGCGTTTTGATATTAAATACATTCAGTGGGAGTACAAAAGACTGATAAGAGATGTCATTTGTGATTAGAAGGACTAATAAATACATAAACGAAAGCTAAACGCATTAAAACAAATAGGTTTGATAGCTTTTGAACTCTCTTTCAATAGAAGCACTCCTCGCGTGGAATCGTCCTTAAGTCCGACAGCCATTTATTCCAAGCACCGCCCAACCACGTGACGCTGTCACCAGCACAATTGATCTAGACTTGTGATATATTGTTACGTTGTTCTGAATCACTAGTGCTCAAAAATTAGCTAGCGGCTCTCTGCTTTGAGACTTCCGCTCTACTGCATTTGAGATTCACAATTTCAAAAATTGATGGTGTCTTGCTTGCGATATTGCACTTGCTTTCAGTTTAGTGAAAGGTATATGCGGATTACAATCTACAGAAGCATATTGTAGAAGCGATCTATACTTTCATTTGGTAAGTGTAAAAGAGATGTGTATGTTATTGGTGCTCTGTTTTTAATACTGATTTTTAAAATTTCTTTTATTTTTCATTGAAAACGTTTATATATTTTAAATCGCTGATCGACAAAACAGCTAAAAAAACCACAAATATGTCCATTATTTATTCCCATACAAGTGTAATTTTCTCATATCATTAGGCCAAAAACTTATATGGACCATAGCTAGATTGCCTACACGGCACATACACTACAGGCCACACTGTACATACACTATAGGTCACACTGCACATACACTATAATCCACATTGCACATACGCTATAGGTCACACTGCACATACGCTATAGTTCACACTGCACATACGCTATAGGTCACCCTGCATATACGCTATAGGCCACACTGCATATATGCTATAGGCCACATTGCACATACGCTATAGGTCACACTGCACATACCCTTTAGGTCACAATGCACATACGCTATATGTCACACTACACATACGCTAAAGGTCACACGGCACATACACTACAGGCCGCACTGCACATACCCTATAGGTCACACTGCACATACCCTATAGATAACACTTCACATATCACACTGCACATATAGGTCACACTGCACATAATCTATAGATCACACTGCACATATAGGTCACACTGCACATACCCTATAGGTCACACTGCACATATGATATAGGTCACACTGCACATACTATATAGGCCACATTTCACATACCCCATAGGTCACACTGCACATACTCTGTAGGTCACAATGCACACTTAAGTCACATTGCAAATATAAGTCACACTGCACATACCCTATAGGTCACACTGCACATACACTATACGTCACACTGCACATACATGTCACACTGCACATACGTTATAGGTAGCACTGCACATGCACTATAGGCCACACTGCACATATAGGTCACACTTCACATACGCTATAGTCCACACTGCACATACACTATAGACTACATTTAACATACACTATAACATAACGCCAGCTGATTCACATGGAGTCTTCGTAACGAAGTTGTCAGTGCACCAGCCTCTCACAGCGGGGGTCAGCGGTTCGAGTCCGGCTGCAGGCGTTCCAGGAACCCAGTAGCGTGAAGGTAATAACAGAAAACTCCGTTCAGTTATTCTACCGAGAACTAGCTCAACTCAGTGTGATGGGGGTACCACCTGTAAGATGCCAAGGGCCCAGAAGTACTCCTCCTTCCAAAGGAGGGCCCATAGTGGATGAATCAGAAAGATTGGTAGGGGGCAAGAAAAATAGTTTTGCATCGCTTAGAAATGTACTGTTAGAGACATGGAAGTAATCTGTCAAATGACACACTTACCTAACTGTCTGTCTAGTTCCATATCCACAGGTGTCGGCGGTTCTTTCCCACAATTCTCTGTTCCAGGTGTTAATTATGAGCTGGACTGATGTTCTTACTCGATGCCACTTCCTCAGTCCGTCTATATACTGTTAAAAAAAAGAAACGCAACAAATACGTCGCTGCGATTGAAACTGAAGCTTGCTGATCAGACAAGGGCAAATTGCCTGAAACGTTCAATTGGACATCAACTTCACTCGCTGACCTGAACTGTACTCAGCAGATGATTCATGAGCACAGAAAAGCGACACTAGTCAAAACAGCATTTTTGACAATAACTCATGACAGGTTCACGAGAATCCCGTGAAACTTATTGAACACAAAACTCACTAACCATGTTATTGAATGCTTATGAAATCAATTCATACTGGAATCCTCGAATCAATTCATTTGAAAATTCAATGCGAAAGTATGGCTCATCTCACTACAGAACAACGACTTATCATCATTGAAAGTTTACAGACTGGACAGTCACAAATTGTAGTGGCCAGACAATTTAATGTGGCGAGAAGCATCAATAGTCGCCTTTGGAAACGATTTCAAGAAACTGGCTCAGTTGCAGACCAGCCACACAGTGGAAGACCCATAGTCACAACTTCTGCCGAAAGCCGCTTCATACGGCTGCGTCACCTCAGGAATCGATTTGCATCTGCGTCCTCAACAGTCCAGTCAATGATAGCAGCTCGTCGAATTTCAGATCAAAAGGTCAGGAACTGGCTGCACGACGCTTATTTTTGGGCTAGAAGGCCTTACAGAGATCCTGTTTCTACGGACCGGCATCGCCAGAACCGACTGCTGTTGGCGAACCAGCATCGTCAATGGACTGTTGCGAATGATTGGTGAAGGGTTTGGTTTAGTGATGAATCATTCTTTCTGCTCCAGCGATACGATATACGGAGAAGAGTTTACCGCAGAGTCTATGATCGCTACGCCCAGAACTGCGTGGATGAGGCTCATCCACATGGCGGTGGAGGTGTACTGGTGTGGGGGACGATCAACTTCATGAGAAGAAGTGACCTGGTGCAAACTGAATGACGTCTGAATGCCCAACGATACGTCGCTGAAATTCTTCGTCCTCACGTCCTTCCACTTCTGGCTGCACCAGGATCGATTTTTCAGCAGGATAACGCTCGACCTCATGTGGCAAAACTCACCACCCAGTTCCTCGCTGACAACAACGTCCAGACCAGTCCGTGGCCATCCATGTCATCATACATGAACCCAATTGAATGCTTATGGGATGAACTCAACAGATAAGTCCGCCAGCGAGACATGGCGCCAACCAATCTCCGACATTTGTCTCTTGCACTGCGGGAAGAGTGGGCAGCCATCCCACAACAACAGATCCAAAGGCTAATCGGATCCATGTCAAGGAGATGTTCTCTGATACAGACCAGAGGAGGCCATACACCTTACTGAAACGGATGGCTCAGTCGCAAAGAATAAATATTCAAACCAAATTTAATGAACATCATTTCATTGTTAAAGTCTTAAAGTTTCTTCATGCCAAGATTGAAACATCAATTCCGTAAAGTAAAATTTTGATACAAGTTTGAAATTTGGTGTCCATTACGACTACAGTAGTGTTGCGTTTTTTTTGTTTTTTTGAACAGTATATTATCTGCTCTTTTTATCTGCCTCTGTCTCTTTTGCCCTCTATCATCATCATCATCATCATCATCATCATCATCATCATCATCTTGTGTCTTCTCCAGAACGAAGTTTGGCGGTAATGAACCTTCACTTCCTTCGCTCCTTTGCCTTGATGTGGCCTGTCCATTCTCCTCATCTACATCTCCTGTCTTCCTCTTGAACTTTTTTTTCCTTCCACCTTTCCTTCTAGTATGGTATTCAGTATATTGTTATGTCTTTTGATATGACCCTTTATCGTCCCTGTTGTTATCAAACATTCCTGTCCACCTGCTCTCGTGAAGCATCTTATGAATTCGGATTGTCTCTTTCTGAATAGTGTTATTGCTTGCCTCTCTTCTTGTGCCTCTTTCATTACCTCTTCGTTTGATCTCTTCGCTGTCCATGGTATCTTTAGTATTCTCTTAAGAAACCACATTTCCTCGGCCTCCAAGCGGCGCCACTTAACATCTGTATACTATGGCAGGACCTTCACGTTGGCAGGTCAGCATGAACAGCTGTTATACGTGTACATGCTGTCGATGGTGTTATGAATTCTGTGCGTGGGTGTCACTCATAGTTCTTACAGTTCGTGGGTACATGAGTTGATGTCTTTTTCCTGACAGAGTCGGAGGTTAGTCATGTTCGTCTGACGAGAATTAGTTTTCTGTTGAGTGTACAGAGTACAGAGAGTTTTACCCAACTTAACAAAATATGGTCATCTAAGAACATCAAAACAAGAACCAAACTTCGGCTTTTCAATATAAACGTAAAGACTGCCCTGTTATATGGTTCAGAGACATGGGTTATGACCAAGACAATACAACAGAGGATACAAACATTCATGAACTACTGCTTGAGCAGGATTTTAAACATTAAATGGCAGGACAAGATCAGGAACGAGGAGGTCTGGGAAAGGACAGGACAAGAACCTATGAACCTACAAATCATGTCTAGGAAGTGGAGGTGGATTGGCCACACTCTGGGGAAACCCGACAACAGCATAGCAAGATAGGCACTGATGTGGAATCCTCAAGGAAATAGAAAACGAGGAATACCTAGACTTACCTGGAGAAGAGAAATTATGACAGCGTTCAGAGACAAGGGATACACGTGGAAGGAAGCAGAGAATAATTCCAAGAACAGGGATGACTGGAGAACCTTCATCTGTGGCCTATGCTCTCAAGGGAGTGAAAGGCGATGATGATGATGATGATGATGATAATGATGTACAGAGTACTCATGTACATGTCACGTTTGGTATGAACCACTGACAGAGAATGACCTTCAATTAATTGTTAAAATATATTGTACACATGTATATGTCACATTAGGATGTACCACTGACAGATAATGACCTTCAATTAATTGTACATGTCACGTTAAGACGAAGCACTGACAGAGAATGACCTTCAAATAATTGTACAAATATAGTGTGCACATGTACATGTCACGTTAGGATGAACCGCTGGTGCAAAGAGTGATCTTCAGTTAAGTTTATACTGGCGACTCAACGAGAGGTGGGTGGGAAGGGTCCAGTCTGAGGGCCATGGACTCTTGACGGGGCCCGGCTCTCCTGTTTTCCGCCTCTTTTTTTTTTGTTAAGGACAAAATTCAGAAAGTAATCAGACCCTGGGGCCCCACCCTAGCACTCCACGGCCCTGAAGGTATAGAACACTGCCATAAAGGTATAGAACACTGCCCTGAACGTATAGAACACTGCAATAAACCTATAGAACACTGCCCTGAACGTACAGAACACTGATTTACATGTTATGTTAGTCTCAGTATTACTATTCATTATACATCTGTAAGCATTGTCTGCTTTCTCCGTTCTCTGGTTGTTACATGTAAATGGTCTTGTCTTGTCTTGTCTCCTTCCTCGTATGCCTTTCAGTGTTGAGCGGACAAAGAGACGTCTTGAAAGGGCTCGGTGATTTGCTTCGTACAATGTGATATGAAGATTGTTACAGATTTCTGTAGTTTCCTCCCTCCATCTGTAGCGTGGCCGGCCTCTTCCTCTGTTTCCTACAATTCTTGATGTGAATGTTTATTGATAGTTTAATGTATGACAGTAGCCGCGTATCGTAGTCTAACCATTTGACTTGCTGGTTCTAGAGGTAGTGTGTAACATGCATGTAATTAACATATATATATATATATATATATATATATATATATATATATATTACTGATCATATTTATGCAAAGTGTAATGCTAGCTGAACATATGTGCAGTACATGTGTATCGAATAGCATATAGGAGAACTTTAGTAGATAAAGAATGGCCTGTTGTATATTTATAGAACTTTAGTAGATAAAGAATGGCCTGTTGTATATTTATAGAACTTTAGTAGATAAAGAATGGCCTGTTGTATATTTATACAGTATACACTATTTAACAAATATATAAATACTCAATCAATTAACCAAGTGCCATGGAGCATGGCGCAGGCGATCATTTCTCTCTACAATTCCCTGTCTTTAGACTTGATTATGAGATCCGCCGGTGACTTTCTTCCTAGCCACACTGACAGCCCATCCAGTCTTTCTTCTTCTTCGTTCGCTTCTACCACCAAAACCGCACTGTAATCCTACTGAATTGCGTGACACCGTGGTTTTCATTGCACCAGTTTAGTCTAGGGTTGGACTTTCTCACCGGCAGACCTCGACGTGTTTAGGATATCAGTGCATCCCCGCTGGGTGAGAGGCGGTAGCCCACCCAGGCCAGAGTTGGACTTTCTCACCGGAAAACCTCGACGTGTTTTGAGATACCCGTGTATCACCGCCGGGTGAGAGGTGGTTGCCCATCCAGTCCAGAGTTGGACTTTCTCACCGGAAAACCTCAGCGTGATTAGGATACGCAAACATCCCCGCCGGGTGAGAGGTGGTTGCCTATCTAGACTTCCCTGGTCCAGTGTCTCCGACTTCAGCATTTTGCGGTCGTGGCCGCTACCCTTCCTAGTTGTGACCAGGATGGAGCTTTTGTCCAGGAGGACGAATCCTCGCCACTAGTGACTTCTACCCCTGGGTTGAGCCGGTTTAGGCATTATCCCAGTATGGGCGTGTTTGGGACGAGACCGACCTCTAGAGCAGAGGTACTGTGACATGCATAGCCCTCAAGATTCACCCCTGGTATGAGCCGGTTTAGGCAAAATTCACCAGTATGGGTGTATATCAGGCGTTACCGACCTCTAGAGCGGAGGTGGCATGACATGTCTAGCCATCAAGTTCCACCCATGCTGTGTGCCGGTTTAGGCATATTTCACCAGTGTAGGTGTATTTCGGACGTGGCCGGCCTCTAGAGCAGAGGTGCCGTGGTATAGCTCTCGTAGCGATACTACTGAACATACCGGTTAAACTTCACTTTCCACCACCTTTTCCCATCGGCGCCGCACAGCAACCTTTATTTCTTTTCCGCATTTCTTTCTTGACCGGGAGGAGCTTCACTCCACGCGCGGCATTTGAAGAGTCTCGCCAGCAGTGTCTTAACCTCTGGGACAAGCCGGTTCATGCAATTCACCCGATATGACTGCACTCAGGACGTGGCCGACCTCCAGACCAGAGGAGCCGTGATTTGACTGTTTGCTTCGCTTTATCCTTTCTACCACCTTTTCCGCAGTGATGCTGCGCGGCAACCTCATTTGCAAATTTCTTCATTGGCCGGGAGGACCACCGCTCCACGCATGGCAGCTGAAAATCTCGCCAACAGCGGCAGATGAGCTACCAAACGTGCCACTCATCTACCCTAAGTAACTGGTTTTCAGGCGCCAGATATTCGCCCTCGCCCCTTCTCCTGTCAGTTTAAACAGTTCTGCCATGGGAAGGCCAGGAGCTGGACTTGACTGCCAGAGGCTGTTTGAGGCGCGTTTGCAGTCCTTAGAACCACAGCCCATCCAGTAACTTCTCTCTCTGTCTTCCCCTGTCTCTTCTTCCCTCAATTTTTCCAGTTTTCCTCTTCTCAGAAAATGTCACACAAATCTCGCTTGTCTGCCTCTGATCTTTGTTGTATTTTGCCTTTTAACTACAGCCTCTCTTAAGACTTCTTCGTTGGTTTTCTTAGCTGTCCATGGTACCATCAACATCCTTCTTATGAACCACGTTTCCATGGCCTCCATTTCTTGCTGTACTCTCTTATTCATGGACCATGCTTCACATCCGTAAAACAAAATTGGCTCGATGTAGCATTTAAGTACTCGGGATCTTGTTTCCATTGATACGGATCTGTTGCACAAGATGCTTCTCATTTTCTAGAATACTGACTTGGGCTGAGAACGTCTGCTCTTTATTTCGTTGTGACATTTCCTATCAGCTGTTATAATCATTCCTAAGTGCTTGAATCTATCAACTTTTTTCAGTTCTGTGCCATCGATGGTAATGCTACATTTTGGTGGTATTTTTTTCTTTGAGATGACCATCACTTCAGTCTTAATTTTATTCAGGCTGAGACCTTTACTTTTACTTTCACGAACCATGATGTCCAGAAGAGCCTGTAGCTCCCCTTCACTTTTAGCAATCAGAACTGTGTCGTCTGCATATCTTAAGTTGTTAAGGTTGTAACCGTCAATTGACATTCCTGGCAAACTCTCTATATTTCTCATTATGTTTTCACTGTACAAAGAAAAGATAACCATGGGAAGTAAACTTTGTGCTGGGTGATTTAAACAAGAAAGTAGGGACTGAACAAGACAATGAAGCTACTGGCAAGTATGGACTAGGTATCAGAAATACAAGAGGAGAGATGTTGATTGAGTGGGCAGAAAAGAATAAAATGATAATAGGAAATACTTGGTTTCAACATCACTCAAGGCGACTATGGACATGGAAAAGCCCAAATAATAACGTACGTAACCAGATAGATGACATTATGACCAACAGAAGATTAAAGAACTCACTAATATCGTTGAAAACAAGACCAACAGCAGACTGCAACAGTGACCACATCCCAGTTGTAGGATAAGTGAGAATCAGGTTAAAGAGGATAAAGGTAATAGCTAAAAACAAAGAACAAGATAGAGAGCTGTTACGGAAAGATAAGGCAATACAAGAGCAATATAGAACCATGGTACATAACAGGTATAATGCCATAGGGAAGATTTAAACGATTGATGGACAATGGAATATGCTTAAAGACTATTCAGCAAACATCTATCGAAATCCTACCTCCAAATAAACGACACACTAAACAAGGGTGAATGACAGAAGAAATTTTGCAACTAATGGATCAGAGAAGAAGTCTAAGGAAAATAAAGATGAATATGACAAAATAAATAAAGAAATAAAACACAAATGCAATAAAGCTAAAGAAGAGTGGCTAAATAAGAAATGTAATGAAAAAGAGACACACCATCATTGAAACACAAGAGATGTGTACAAACAAACATCCATGCTATAAGAACTTAATATTGAAGAAGGTTGTCTAGTAAAGAGGATAAAACGGAGAAAACGTAAATATTTCGGACACATTTAAACGTCATGAGAATTTAGTGAAGACAGTCTTGGAAGGGTACATAATGGGGAAAAGAAAGAGAAGAAGACCAAGGCAAAGATGGCTACAAGACATCGTTGATAATCTGCAAATGGATGCATCAGCAGATGAGCATCTTGCTTACAATCGAGAGGCCTACAGGAAAGCTGTTATGGAGGCAAAGGTTCCCTAAGGGACATGCATATGACTGACTGACTCTATTTAACAGAAGCCATGAAACTTAGATAAGCCTTACTGTAGATGTAGAGACCTGAAGAACGGTCATGCCCTGCTGCTGGCTTTCATAGGAGCTTCCTTGCACTTAGGATACTCCCATATGCTGTCAGCCTTTCACCTCAGTGTTGTTCATAGAGTGTATTGGGTGACGATGCCAGCGGCACATTGGTAGAACACACCTAAATCGTTTCCGTACCGTTTCGATTGTCTGCCACTGCCTTTCGTTATTCCCCTTTCGCATAGCCTTTGATGATAGGTGCTGCATTCAAAACTTGTTCTACTACATGTAGAGACATTCGTTTATAAGGTATCGTGCTAAACACACATATGAGTTTATATTTGGAGTAGGATATAGAACATACCCTGGACGACACGGGAAACAAATGAAGACGTTCCCATAAGAGCAACTTCTTCTTCAGCTTTCCGAGCCATTAAGACTCATTGCTGCGTTCGACTCCACTCCTCTCTATTCCTAATCTTCTCTCTCCAGTTGGTGACACCAGTTTCTTTTATATCCTCTTCCATGCTGTCTTTCCATCTCTGTCTTGATCTATCCCTTGGTCTTGTTTCTCTCATCTCTTGTACATACATCATTTTCATTTGTCTGTTCCCTTCCATTCTTTCTACATGCCCCAGCCAGTGTAGTCTGTTCAATTTCAAGACATTTATAATTCGTTGGGATTTAAATAAGCTGTTCAGTTCAGTCTTCTTTCTAGCTCTCCATTCTCCACTGTTGGTATCGTTTATCGGTCCAAGGTTCTTCATAGGATCTTGTTCTCAAAGATCTGCAATTGTTGTTAATCTTTCTTTGTTGTACTCCACGTTTCTGATCCATACATGACGGCTGGTCTTATTATAGTTTTGTGTATTGTTATTTTGGTGTTTTTTTTAATAACTTTATTTTCATTCAACAATCAACAATTTCATATTCAACTGAAATGATGTGAAATGGGGATGATTGCCCGTGGGATGAAATAATGAGATGGTGGGCTTTTACAAACCATGAGGTGATAACGTGGAATATGATAAAGTTAATACTTCATACATAAAATGTGAAAACAAAGGTGTACAGTAATGGTATCACACACACACACACTCTCTCTCTCTCTCTCTCTCTCTCTCTCTCTCTCTCTCTCTCTCTCACACTCACAGGCTTGCTTGGAAATCTTTAGAAAAAAAAAAATTTTTTTTAAATTTGTGTTGTGAAATGAGCACATATATAAATGAACACATGCATAGTTATACAAAGGAGGGGGGGGGGTTGGAAATAAATATATATTTGTAGTGAAAATGAGGTGTATGCTAATGGAATTACAATTTTGATGGGAATGTGGATGACAAACAAAATACATAGTTTCTCCAAGCCTGGGTCAGGGAATTAGGGATCTCCTGAACTCCGACTGCCCGGCGGGCTTGGCCGCTCCTTTCAGGGACAGGGGATTAAGGGGAAAGTTACATAAGGAGAAGTTAGGGAAGAATAGGATACAAGTGTGAGAGGAGATCACCAACTGAGCTGATGGCCTGCGTGAAGGATCGTATACTCTGGAGAAGCATAATAGCCAACGCCAGTCGGCACGGCACATGATGATGATGATGATGTCACGCCATGTTTTTGTTTCTAGTGTGAGGCAATATTTTGATAGACCTGGACTTTCAATTGTCTAAGGAGGGGTGCTGGGGTACAATTTCTTAATCTTCTGTTGGAAAATATACAGAAAAATGTCATCGTTGAACAACTTTTTGTCGTATTTAGCCTTGTTTCTACAAGCCCAAACGAGGCATCTAAAATCTGACAGCAAAATGATCAATTTTTCCTTGGTGTCTTTTGTTGTGTTGGGGATTGTGTTTAGCATGAGTGCTCTGTATATGTCTGTTTTCTGTTTAGTTTCTGTTTCTAGTGTGCTTTTGAGAAGTTTCAGTGCTCGTTATTTTGGTGTTTTTTGGTGTTTTGGGACAGGATTTTGAGCAACACAGTGTTTCAAACTGAACATAGGAATAGACAAACTTTACATACAAAGCTTTGTAATGTCGTTTTCTTTACGCATTGACTTTCCAAAATTATCGACAAGCTGTCACACAGTTTATCCGGAAACTAGTATTTATTTAATGATGTATAGTTTTATATGTTTTTCAGTGCTTGTGACGTAAGACAAGAAGACAACGGAAACGAAAGTCATCAGGAACGAAGAATGTAATGACGCGACATCGATTAACGTGACGCGCTGTCGATGAGGTGATTTAGCTCCCTTGCATATTTTGTGGTTAATACTAGGGGCGATAAATCACCCCCGTCAATGATATTACCTGGATAATTTCCCCTGAGTGTTTGCTTACGCTTTTGGTGGGAAAACTGATTTTTAAAACATCAGTTTCTTTTTTTTTTTTTTGCAGAATTTATGTGCCATATTCAGTCCCAGGGAGATGGGCCCAGGCTGGGCTTTGCTCCGGGCATGAGACGGGGGGTTAATAGAATGTCAAATTAACAGGATAAGAGGGGCTTGGGGAGTGGTGGTGGGGGGAGCGATAGTTTTGCGTTGGCTTAAAAAATTCCTATCTAAAGCCATGGCCATAAAATGATTATATCATATTTTTTTTTCTTCTCTAAATCTTCACTTGTGATATCTGGTTTCTTATTGTTATAAGATGATCTTGCAGCAATATCTCCAGTAGAATTGTTGAACGTTACTTTTGTTGTTGTTGTTGTTTCTATAAAGAAAGCTGCGTATATTTTTATGTTGCTAGGAGACGATAAAGAGTTTCTTGACGAGTTTGATCAGAATGTTAGAGATAAATTATCCCATGCTTGATTTTCTCTTAACTCCAACTACTTAGACAGTTCTATCTATCAGTAGATATATCTCTCTATCATTTGACAGATCTCTCTATCAACAGACTGATCTCTCTATCAGCAGACAGAGCTCTCTCTATCAGTAGTCTGGTCTTCTATCGAGAGAGATCTCTCTATCAGTAGACAGGTGTCTCTATCAGTAGACAGATCTCTCTGTCAGTATACAGGTGTCTCTATCAGTAGATAGATATCTCTATCAGTAAACAGATCTCTCTCTATCAGCTGACAGATCTCTCTATCAGTAGACAGTTGTCTCTATCAGTGGTCAGATCTCTCTATCAATAGACATGTCTCTATATCAGTAGATAGATCTCTCTATCAGTAGACAGGTTAATCTATCAGTAGATAGATCTCTCTATCAGTAGACTCTATCAGTATCATTAACACACCATAATTAGTGTATAACTATGCACGAAACCAGTGCAGTAAAGCTGGGATACCAACATGTACAAAGTAGGAAAAAAGTAAGAACAGCTTTATTACTTAACGCGTACACAATTGTGATGTTTCGGCGTGAGCCTTAATCATAAAAAAAAACACACACACAGGACGAAGAACTGGAGAGAGGAGATAAAAGTATAAATTTACATGAATGCTAAATTTAAAATAAAAAAAAGAAATACGAGTAAATGAATAGAGCACTTAGCTGTAACTTGTAATAAGTTGTGGCTTGTCCAATGTTGTGTTCAGAAATGCGCAAGGTGGAGTGTAGAGAATATTTAAATGGAGACTTGTGATGTGTGATAGGTGGATCGTAACTGAGGATGGTGGGTGGGGGAACTGTGGATGGGGGCGGGGGGAGACAGTGATACAATGGTAATCTAGCCGGGAGAAGGTGAAATAGGTGATTGTAGTTGGGGTAGAGGGGTTGTAATATGATGCTATGAAGAGGTTCTGAACTATGTGTAAGAAGTGAGTGGAACTTAGTGGGGAGGGATTATGAATGTGGAAGAGGAGAATGTTAGGTGTAGCTGAATAACGAGTTCAAACCATGTGGTTCCATCGTCCCATATTCCTGAATGTAGCGGCTCTCAAGCGCTAGGCGGCTTCTGTCATCTGCGTGACGTTGTTTGATGGCTGTTACCAGATGATATTACACTCTATCAGTAGACTAGCCACTCTCTCGGAAGACAGATCTCTCTAAATGTAGACCAGCCACTCTATCAGTAGACCAGCCACTCCATCAGTAGACCAGCCACTCTGTTGGAAGACAGATCTCTCTAAATGTAGACCAGCCACTCTGTCAGAAGACAGGTGCAAGAATTTAAACTTGACGATGTCCTATCACATCTTGACGCTGAACCGCTGATAAAAAATTGTTTACAAAAGCTACAGACCGCCTACTGGGTCATATACTCTTTAGTAGTACAATATATCTCCATGTATTACTCAACAATGTAATATACAAGAAATATTTGCCTTCTCATCTTTAGGGCCTGAAGAAGCTGCCTTTTGGACCTGAGACTGAGTTTAAAGATGGCTAGCAAGGTCACTAGACTGGATCGAAGTCCAGTAGAGTCCAAAACCCCCAAATCGAAACATCGACCTTCACGGACTCCAACTGGTGAGTTTGTTCTGTGAATTATTTTCTTTGGGTTAAATAAACCTTTGAGATCCTTAAGGAAATGGGATTTGTGGAACAGATTATTGAGTTTTGTTTGTTGTGAATGCTAGGTTGTCTCCCTCTAGAGTATGAATTTAGACAGGACACGTTCCATACTCAGAGTTGTAGAAAATTGAGAGGTTCTCTACGAAGTGAAGTCCTATCTCTTGATCTGTTCTTTGCTTTATACAGTTCGAGAACAGCAAATCCACATCACTGCTTAGACGAAAAGTAAGAGGACACGGTTTTGTAGAATTAGATGTCGAAAAAAAAAATCGTAGACAAAGCACTTTTAGACATGAGAAAAAAGAAAAAAATCACAAGAGAATTGCCTAGGATTCGAACCACGGACTCCAGTAGGACGAGCAGCCGTCTAGCCACGAGAGAACAGAGTACTAACGAACCACGCTATCTAGCACCCCCCCCCCCCCCCCCCCCCCCCCCAAAAAAAGGCGTTTGAAAGCGAAGCCAGTAGTACCTGTTAAATCGAAACGAAGATCGTGACACCTGGAAAGAAACGAGGTCATGAAACAGAAACTCCGTAGCTTAGATTCAGTCTCCCGCAGGTAACATCTTTTCAGACACATTCACAGTGAAGAATCTTTGGACCCATAAATGACACCAACAATGGAGAATGGAGAGCTGGAAAGAACACTGAACTGAACAGCTTATTTAAATCCCAGCGAATTATAAATCTCTTGAAACTGAACAGACTACGCTGGCTGGGGGCATGTAGAAAGAATGGAAGAGAACAGACAAACGAAAATATGATGTATGCACAAGAGATGAGGGGAACAAGACTAAAGGGTAAACCATCAACCAAGACAGAGATGGAAAGACAACATAAAAGAGGATATAAAAGAAACTGGTGTCACCAGCTGGAGAGAGAAGATTAGGAATAGAGAGGAATGGAGGCGAAGGTAATCTGCAGCAATGAGCCTTAATGACTCGGAAAGTTGAGGAAGAAGAAATGCATTTGCCCGTCAAACGAGAATATCATGCGAAGGGAAATAACTCACAAAATAATGCGATGTGGTGAGTTATTTCCCTTCGAGGTGAGTTATTTCTTATAAAGACATGGTTCCAATAAAGAAAACACAAAAGAATGGATGGATTACAGCAGGTACACTAGAACTGATAAAACAGCGTAGAGAAATGAGGACGCAATGGAAAGTGACAAACAACAACAAAGAGAAATATAAAACTTTAACAAAAGAAGTACGAAGAAACATAAGAAAAGACAAAAAACAATACATACAAGATTGTTGTGAAAGAATAGAAGAATATCAGAAGTGTGGAAGAGATAGTGAAATGTTTAAAGAAATGAAGACATTGACAAGAAATGTCACACCTAAGCTAAATGTAATTTGTGATTAGATGGGGAATACCTTGACAGAGACAGAGAAAATTCTAGAAAGATGGAAAGAATATTGCAAAGGAATGTATGAAACAACCGACTGTGGAAGCAGAAATCAACAGTGTGAATTATTATTGGAGGAGAAAGAACACGAACCGACAATAGAAGAAGTTTTATGGGCAAAAAAGAATTTTAAAAAATGGTAAATCACCAGGATGTGATGAGATAACAGCTGAATTTATTAAAGCAGGAGGAAAAGAATGTGGAACAATCTATCATGCACTGTGCAAAAAGATATGGCATTCAGGTATTTGGCCAAAAGAATGGAAAAGAACTGTATTCATACCACTGCCAAAAAAGGGTAACCTGAAATTACGCACAAACTACATAACTGTTGCCCTGATTAGTCATGCCAGTAAAATTCTGTTAAAGATCATAATGGGTAGACTTCGACAGAAAATAGAAGAAGAAGTCAATATGGTCCAAGCTGGTTTCAGGCAAGGAAGAGGATCAAGAGATCATATATTCAATATAAGATTAATAATAGAGAAATGCAGATAGTTTAATGTGAACCTATATTTATCCTTTATAGACTACTCAAAGGCATTTGATTGTGTACAACACCAGAAACTTTGGGAAATAATGGAAAAAATGGGATTTCCAACACATTTGATACAATTAACATCACTGCTGTATCTAGACCAACAAGCAGCAGTAAGAATAAATAGTGAAACAACAACTTGGTTTGACATAAAACAAGGTGTCCGTCAGGTGTGCATATTGTCACCCTACTTATTTAACTTGTATACTGAAAATATAATGAGGAATGCTAGAGAAGATGTAGACAATGAATATTACGATGCCATAACAATTGGAGGTTATGAAATACCAGAGATTAGATATGCTGATGACACAGTGTTACTGTCCACAACACAAAAAGGAATGGAAAAGCTAATTATGTCAGTCCGTAAGAACAGCGAAGAGCTGAATCTCTATCTTAATGCAAAGAAAACTAAACTGCTGACAACTGACAAAACAAACAAGGCAGCTGAAATATATATCAATTAGGAAAAACTGGAAGAAATGGAGAGTTTTGAATATCTTGCATCACTACTAACTAATAATGGAGATACAATGAGGGAAACTGAAAGGAGGACATCTATCGCTCTTCAGAAAGTAAAACAAATAAAGAATCTGTGGAGAGGAGCAGACCGAACCACAAAAATAAGATTTTTAAGGTCATGCATCTTTCCCATCGCAACATATGCCTGTGAGACCTGGACACTTAACAAAACAGCTGAGAAACACATAAATGCTTTTGAATGTAAATGCTACAGAAGAGTTCTCCAAATATCGTGGACACAAAAAAGAACAAATATATCTATACTACAAGAGCTTAATATTCAAGAAGGCTGGCTAGTAAAGAGGATTAAAGAGAGAAAACTTAAATATTTTGGACACATTAAACGTCATGATAATTTAGAGAAGACCGTATTGGAAGGATACATAATGGGAAAAAGAAAAAGAGGAAGACCAAAACGAAGATGGCTGCAAGACATCGTTGACGATCTGCAAGTGGATGCAGCAGCAGCAGGCCATCTTGCTCGCAACCGAGAGGCCTACAGGAGTGCTGTTTGGGAGGCAAAGTTCCGCAAGGGACATGCAAATGAATGAATGAATGAATGAATGAATGGTGAGTTATTTGCCCCTTTAGTATATATATGTATATATATATATATATATATATATATATATATACTATGAAAAAGTATCATAAATATGTATTATTTTCATTTTATAATATATTTACTTTGCATTGAAGATTACATAACAAAATAAATATAGTATGATAAAATATGAATTTCCAAACAAGCTCTATAATGGAAATTAATACAAATAAAGATAACTTCTCTGAACTTTTGAATTACCAGGAATATACTGATATTTTTTCCCTTATATATCTTTACCAACGGCAACAGCGGTTCTCAAACCTCTGTAAGTGCCACTCTAAACCAGCAGTGGTATTTAACCCCGGCCCATGAATATGATTTTTTAAAAACTATTGGAATACAATTTTTAAAATTACTTCGATAAGCAGTAGCAATGTAAGTGTTCTAATTGTAACATTTAAGCTGGAAAACAGATTAGTGGGATGTCGCTGTAACGCTGTAGTTTTGTTTTGATACTTGAGCTTATTATTTCTTTGTTTACTTTTTTTCATACATCTTTTTTATCTCCAGTCAGTCATTTGCATGTCTTTTGCGGAACTTTGCCTCCCTGGCAGCTCTCCTGTAGGCCTCTCGTCTGTAAGCAAGACGCCCTGTTGCTGATACATCTATTCGCAGATAATCAACGATATCTTGCTGCAGCCATCTTCGCCTTGGTCTTCCTCTCTTTCTTTTTCCCGTTATGTACCCCCTTCCAAGACAGTCTTCTCTAAATTGACCTATTTCGTCTCAAATAAGAATAGAGAAGCAACCCCCCCCAAAAAAAAAACAGCCCCAGTCTCTGAAGTACAACCCTAGCCTCTCCCCTCCTCTTGTCTGGGGGCGGCATGAGAGGTTAGATTCGTTATTTAAAACAAAATTACTTAAGATATTACTCCACTCACCCCCTCCTTTCCTCTCCTGGCCAGCCAACGCGACCTCTTAATTTATTATCACGTGATCTAGTTTCCAAGGAGAGATAAACCATTTGAACTAGGAGTGGTAAACACGTGCTCAATGTTAACACCCCCAACCCCCCCCCCCCCAACCCCCAAGGAAACGGACCGGCAAATACGATAGGCTCCCTTTTGTTTGCCACAAAACAATTGGACATTACCCAAGGTGATCAATCATCGACTGAGATCGATTACTTCGTGCCATTTTCTTCCAGTATTGTTTAATGGCACGAAACTCACTCATTCATCAGATGCCGCACAGGCAGGCGTGGGCGATCACGCGTCTTCAGTGGTAGTTCCGTGTTCCTAACATCAGGTTTGTTCTCCTTTCGTGGTATGGTCTATCATTTTCTTCATGTGGTAATCCTTCTTTCGCTCTCCGTCTTTTCCTTGCTGGAAGAAATGCAGTTTCCATGAATTCATGCGTTTAATCCCTAAATTAGACTTTATCCTGGATAAATGAGACATGTTTAACGATGGCTAAGTTGGGATATAGTTTAGTGGTTGGCTATTTGGGATTATTTGGAAACAAAAATAATGAAAATTCCCATCAATCAAAATGGAAAAATACACATAGAAGGGACAGATATTGAAGAAGTCAATCAATTTGCATACCTTGGCAGCTACATAGACCAGGATGGTGACACTAGAAAGGAAGTTAGGATCAGAATTGCAAAAGCAGCATCAATCTTCAAGAATCTTGAGAACATATGGAATTCAAAAGTTATAAGCACAAAAACCAAGTTAAGACTATTCAATTCAAATGTAATATCCACCCTCATTTATGCATGCGAAAGCTGGAAAACAACTAAAGAAATAGAAAAGAAATTAGACTCTTTTGAAAACAAATGCCTAAGGAAAATACTCGGCATCAAGTGGAATGAATTCAAGAACAATGCAGAGATAAGACAGATGACTGAACAACAACCAGTCTCACGGGTGATCAGGAAAAGGAGATGGACATATGTTGGCCACTTGATGAGAAGAAATGAGCAGAGAATCCCAAAACAAGCTATCAAGTGGAACACAACAGGCCGAAGAAAAAGGGGCAGACCGCGTGAAACTCTGAAGAGAACATTATTAAGAGAGGCCAAGTTAACAGGCATAAAATCCTTTGATGAGGTTGAAAGACTCGCCGAAGACAGGAAAAATTGGCGAACTACTTTGCGAGCCCTATGTGACGTCTAACGGCACGGGAAGGATATAAGATATATATAAGATATTTGGGATTAGCTGGGTTAGCTGAGACACATTTCAATGGTGGTTCATATGGAAAAGTTAAAAAATGGTTTAGTTAGAATGCAGTTTAACAGTAATTTAGTTGGGACAAAGATTAATCTTGGTTTAGGTGGGACACAGCTTAATGGTTGGTTAGGTGGGACACAGTTTGATGGTGGTTAATTGGGACATATTTTAAGGATGATTTAGTTGGTTAATAGTAGTTTAATTGAGAAAGAGTGATGGCTGGTTAGTTGGGACAGTTTGGTGGTTGGATAGTTGGGACATAGTTTAAATGGCTGTTTAGTTGGGACACAGTTTGGTGATTGGTTAACTGGGACACAGTTTGGTGGTTGGTTAGTTGGGACACAGTTTGGTGGTTGGTTAGTTGGGACAGTTTGGTGGTTGGTTAGTTGGGACACAGTTCGGTGTTTGGCTAGTTGGGACAGTTTGGTGGTTGGTTAGTTGGGACACAGTTTGGTGGTTGGTTAGTTGGGACAAAGTTTTAATGGCTGGTTAGTTGGGGCATAGTTTAATAGTTGGGACATAGTTTGATGTTGATTCATCTGGGACACAGTTTCATGGATGTTGAGCTGGGACATAGATTTAATGTTGGTTTGTTAAAGACATATTCTAACTTTGTTAAGGACAAACTTTTGTTAAGAACACGTTCTAACTTTGTAAAGGACACATTCTAACGATTGTGTAGTTAGGCCCAAGTTTAATGACGATTTAATCGAAGCCAGGTACATATACTGGAGAGCCTTTATCCGTGGCCTATGCTCTCAAGGGAGTGAAAGGCGATGATGATGATGATGATGATGATGATGATGATGATGATGATGACGATGTATATATAAATCTTTCCTGTCTCTCAGTTACTATTTTAGAATGGCTCTGCAGGAAGAGCAGAGCTTTCGCTTGTGTTTTCAATTTAATGGTAATCATGTCCGGCGAACTCTACGTAAACAGTGACAATTTGTTAGGAAAATAGTGGATCAGTGGGTCCAATATAGGGAAACTCTTTGATGACGCTTTACGGTCCAACGTAAACACTATGGACACCACGACCAAAGGTGTTCAAGAGCTCAGATAAGGTCCTTGTAGTTAACCTTCGTCAACCCTAGCAAAAGCCCCAAAAACCGCGACGTCACAATCGATGGTTTGTTTGGGTTGCCACATGCAACCATTTTCACGTGGTTGCTCTTAAAATCTGGAACAACCCGTCTTGTAAGAAAGAGACCGGGCGGTCTGGAAATCATGCACCTCGCTACACTCCGGCTTCGGCGTAAACAGTTGTCGAAAGCGGTCGATAGAGTGAAATAATAAAAGTAACCCCGATAGAGTAAAATAATAAAAGTACGCCCGATAGAGTGAAATAATAAAAGTACCCCCGATAGAGTGAAATAATAAAAGTACCCCGATAGAGTGAAATAATAAAAAAGTACCCCCGATAGAGTGAAATAATAAAAAGTACCCCCGATAGAGTGAAATAATAAAAAGTACCCCCGATAGAGTGAAATAATAAAAAGTACCCCCGATAGAGTGAAATAATAAAAAGTACCCCCGATAGAGTGAAATAATAAAAAGTACCCCGATAGAGTGAAATAATAAAAAGTACCCCGATAGAGTGAAATAATAAAAAAAGTACCCCGATAGAGTGAAATAATAAAAGTACCCCGATAGAGTGAAATAATAAAAAGTACCCCGATAGAGTGATATAATAAAAAGTACCCCCGATAGAGTGAAATAATAAAAGTACCCCGATAGAGTGAAATAAAAAAAGTACCCCGATAGAGTGAAATAATAAAAAGTACCCCGATAGAGTGATATAATAAAAAGTACCCCGATAGAGTGAAATAATAAAAGTACCCCGATAGAGTGAAATAATAAAAAAGTACCCCCGATAGAGTGTAATAATAAAAAGTACCCCGGGTGAGTTAACCAAGTGAAGTTATCGGGGTGTGGCACTCTTTTTGATTGCGCTTTTTAACGATGTCGCTTCCAACACGGTCAGGATTAGCGAACCTGTACCTTCAGCTGCATCCAGAAACAGAACAGTTCTTGCTGGCGTGAGAAAAACCGCGGCCGTCTATCGGCCGTCTGTTTGTTATTTCGGGGATTCGTGGATATTGATTACACGAGTGTTAATTGATTTTACGTGTCTCATTGGTTAATTGATTCTGCATGTTCATAAAATCACGTGCAACACTGGCCTGCATCACTCTTTTTTCGTGTTTTGTGCCACGTGAGGCTGAATCACATATTATTTCACAAACTGTGAATCGTTAGTCTGGAAGCGGGGTGGATCTTCGTTTTGTGTGAGGTTTCCTGAGCGAGAGAACTCGTGAAGAACGAGGAATTCTTGATCGTTTTCTTCTAATTCATCAAGAAATGCTTCATGCCGAATTTGTGGTATATTTCTTTTTTAAAAAATCTTTGAGCAGATTTATACGAGTTACGATATTTGTGTGATACAGTCAGTAGCGTGGCATTTATTGGTGTCTTATGTTGATACGGTCAGTAGCTTGATAATTATTGATGTCTTATGTTGATACTGTCAATAACATGACATTTATTGGTGTCTTATGTTGATACGGTCAGTAGCATGACATTTCTTGGTGTCTTATGTTGATACAGTCAGTAGCTTGACATTTATTGATGTCTTATGTTGATACGGTCAGTAGCATGACATTTATTGGTGTCTTATGTTGATACAGTCAGTAGCTTAACATTTATTGATGTCTTATGTTGATACGGTCAGTAGCTTGACATTTATTGGTGTCTTATGTTGATACAGTCAGTAGCTTAACATTTATTGATGTCTTATGTTGATACGGTCAGTAGCTTGACATTTATTGGTGTCTTATGTTGATACTGTCAATAACATGACATTTATTGGTTCTTATGTTGATACGGTCAGTAGCATGACATTTATTGGTGTCTTATGTTGATACAGTCCCCCGTGTGGTACCCGAGATCTGCAAAGAATAGGACCACTGTACCCTACCACGCATGATCGTAAAAGGCGACTAAGGAGGGTTCAGCATAGGGCCAGCAACCCTATCTGGTAAAAAACTATCAGACTGCTACAGAAACGGAAGCAAGGGAAAAAACAAATGCAGGTGGAAGGAGAAATGCGTATCAGGAAACTGAGCACATGAAGGTTGTGGATGAAAGCCAGCCACTGGAAGTCCCCAGCCCGACATCAGACCCCCTGGAACCTAAACACAAGATATTGAGGAAAGACGCTGGCGATGGTTGGGACATGTGGTCCGAATGACTGACAACTCACTACCAAAAATAGCACTAAGATGGACACCACAGGGGAGCAGAAGTAAGGGTAGACCAAAAGAGACATGGAGAAGAACAACAGAAAGGATGTTGAGCAATAGAGGGCTCACCTGAGCAAGAGCAGAAAAAAAGGCGAAGGACAGGCATTTGTGGAAAACCCTTGCGGAAGCCCCATGTGCCCTGGGCACTTAAGGTTCAGAGAGAGAGAGAGAGATGTTGATACAGTCAGTATCTTGACATTTATTGATGTCTTATGTTGATACAGTCAGTAGCATGACATTTATTGGTGTCTTATGTTGATACAGTCAGTAGCTTGACATTTATTGATGTCTTATGTTGATACGGTCAGTAGCATGACATTTATTGGTGTCTTATGTTGATACAGTCAGTAGCTTGACATTTAGTGATGTCTTATGTTGATACGGTCAGTAGCATGACATTTATTGATGTCATATGTTGATAGTTCAGTAACATGGCATTTACTGGCGCCATATTTTGATACAGTCAGTAGTGTGACATTTACTTGTGTCATATCTTACCACGTTGTAACTGAAGCTCCATTTTTTTCTAAATTAATATTTTCATTCATTAAAAATGCCATGCCCATGTTGGAGTATCACCTTTCTCCATTCAATTTTTTAAAAAATTTATAACGAAAGAGGTTGCCTTTCTCTTCCTGTGCCACTTACCTGGGAGTTCAGATGCGTTTTTTTTTTTTGGTCTGGTTCCATCATCTTGCGGCCAAATCTGCTGGTCAAGACCCAGATCCACCTGTCCCCAATAATAGGCAATCCCTGGCTAACGGGACAAGTCCCCATGGTGGTGGAGTCTGCTGAAGAAGCACTGCACACTCCCTGCTTTTAAGCTGCACTCTGAGCCTGAAAGAGCCATCATGACCCGCTCCCTGTCCGACATGATGTTGTGCCTCAATATCTTCACCGCATCAGCTGCAAAGAACAGCATCTCCTGTAAGATAGAAGAAAAAGAAGAATATATGCGTATGGCTGTGTTTGAGTGTGAGAGAGAGAGAGAGATAGAGAGACAGAGAGAGACACACAGAGAAAGACAGAGAAACTGAATGAATGAATGAATGATCTTTATTTTCAAAGGGCGTAGAATTGGACACGCAGGCCCGTCTTACATTCTGCCCTTTATCACTCCATCTGTCATTCTTCCCACACGCTCGATTTAATGTGAGTATACAAATTACAAGGAAAAAAATCTAAGAATGTAAAATGAAACTGAAAAAAGTATACAAGAGTGCAAAATGAAAACTATAACATTCACAAATATGGGATAATGAACTACATGAAAGCTAAAATATAACATTCATAAATATAGGATAATGAACTACATGAGAGGATTGTAAATTCTGTAATTTTTGTCTTATCCTAAAGAGTTCAAATAATGCTCCATTTATCTTTTCTGTGTAGTTAGAATTACATTGTCTGTTCCTTGCATCTTTTTTCATAAATTATTTGCTTTATTGGTAATCTAGAATAGCTATTTTTGGCAAGCTGATTATACAACGTCGTGTTCTGTCACTTTACTGTGCTCTATCATTTTTTTTTGTTTGTTCTCTGTCATTTTTCTGTGCTCTATCATTTTTGTTCTCTGTCACTATACCGTGTTCTGTCATTTTTGTTCTCTGTCACTATACCGTGTTCTGTCATTTTTGTTCTCTGTCACTATACCGTGTTCTGTCATTTTTGTTCTCTGTCACTATACTGTGTTCTATCATTTTTGTTCTCTGTCACTATACCGTGTTCTGTCATTTTTGTTCTCTGTCACTATACCGTGTTCTGTCATTTTTGTTCTCTGTCACTTTACTGTGCTCTATCATTTTTGTTCTCTGTCACTTTACTGTGCTCTATCATTTTTGTGTTCTCTATCATTTTGCTGTCTTATATTATTTCTTGTTCTCTATCACTTTACTGTGCTCTATCATTTTTTGTTCTCCATCACTTTACTGTGTTCTGTCATTTTTTGTTCTTTGCCACTTTACTATGCTGTATCATTTAAAAAAATTCTCTATCACTTTACTTCCCTCTATCATTTTTACTGTTATCTATCACTTTTTTTGTTCTCTATCACTTTACTGTCCTCTATCACTTTACTGTCCTTTATCACCTCTTTGTTCTCTATCACTTTACTGTTCTCTGTCACTTTACCTTTGTGTATAATTTTACTGTAGGTAAGCCTTGTTTGTTATATGGATAAAAATGCACCGGGTAATCCGAACGAATTTTGAATCATTATGTTTAACTACATGTTTTGTCAGTGTCGTAATTATATTATAGTCGTTCATGGTGGCATTTGGTCACACAGTACTTCATCTCATCGTTTGCCGTTTTACCCGCCAGACTATGATTTATTGACCGTGTCCAATTAATTCATTTCTTGTCATTTCCATGGAAATCTAAAAAAAAAAAACAAACAAACAAAAAGAAACCCTGCATTCTTCAGATGTAACATTTGTGACTCCACTGGCTTTCCTTTATTGTCAGGAAAGTTCGAGTTCAGAATTCAGTTTGAAGATTATTGAAGAATCAATCACTTCACAAAGCAAACAATGGTAGCGATCAATTTGCACCAATCCTAAAACATCCAAATTTCTCGGTGGACACTATAAAAAAAGAACTAACAACCCCAACTCTTTCAAACAATATTCATTCCCGATCCTGTGCTATCAGTCCAGACATGGGCACTCGCCAAATACCATGACAGAAAGATAACAGCTTGCGAGACGAAATTATTGAGAAAATACTAAACAAGACAAGAAAGGATCAAGTGCAAAAAGAAATACTCCGGCAAATGCCTGGGGGAACAACACCTGTCAAGGACGACATCGAAAATCAGAGAGTATAGTGGCTCGGGCATTTGATACGCATGAATCCAGAACAACCCGCGGCACGCGTAGACAACATCTGGATATAGGGCACGAGGACCACCAAGGAAAAAGTGGACAGATGGGGTTGAAAGACACACACTGAGGAAACATAAAATGACAGCTACCCAGGCCTCTCACCTTGCTCTGGACCGACGCCTAAATCTCTCTGCGACCCTAATGGCATAAGCAGACTGTAAGAAAAACAAGAATGACTGAAGAAAGCCGTACATTTCATTTGCAAATTCCCAATCTACCAATTCTTTTACGCGCAGCCAATGACGCCGTAGCCATTTGGTTCAACTCTTTTAATACGAAAGACCTCCGAAGAAGAGCAGAGAATCCTTAGTCAAGCTGGTAGGGGGGAGGGAGAATAGGAAATATCGATTGTTTTTTCATGTGGCAGTCATTTATAACTATTATTGCTGAAATAGCATGTTGTGTTACTCATAAACAATGGCGTATCGGCTGCGTTTGGTTTGTGTAATACAATGTTATATGGTAATAACAGAATTCACAGCTAGAAGGGATTCACAAGCATATATCAGGAGATTAAAAATGTAGGTTGAAATTGGGGAGGGGAGTGGGGTTCACAACGTTTAGCCTAGGGAGGGGGTTGAGGCCTTGTTGGTGGTCAACTGCCCAAAAGCAAGTTTCAGAAACAACTTCAGTTAAGACAGTACCAGATCTTCCTCGGTCCTGGTTCACAAGTAATGTTAGCAGGTACAGCACGGCCGCCTTCGCTCATTACCAGGTACAGCACGGCCGCCTTCACTCATTAGCAGGTACAGCACGGCCGCCTTCGCTCATTAGCAGGTACAGCACGGCCGCCTTCGCTCATTAGCAGGTACAGCACGGCCGCCTTCGCTCATTAGCAGGTACAGCACGGCCGCCTTCGCTCATTCACCTGAACACAAAACATCGTTATCAAGCGGATATTAAAAACAACGTTATTTACTGGAGGCTTAGTCTCGAATCAGGGTTTATCCGTTGAATGCATAGTCTCGAATCAGGGTTTATCTGTTGAATGCATAGTCTCGAATCAGGGTTTATCTATTGGAAACATAGTCTCGAATCAGTGTTTATCTACTACAGACATAGTCTGGAATCAGGGTCCATCTACTGGAGACATAGTCTGGAATCAGTTGATGCGGTTTCGAGTCACTTTGAAGATTCGACTTGGGCTCGACTGTAGCTAAATAGTTAACCGGATCGATGGCTCTGCTGGAACTCATTATTAGTAAGATATCCATGGTAACGCTTGTTTTTCCCCAATGATGCCATATTACTCTTGTGACGTTTCATCTTTGCTCATCGAGTTTAGTTAATTTTAAAACATACTAGTTTTGTCTATACATTACCAGAGCTACAGACTGCAGTCGATGATCTCTCATTCTCTCTCTCCTTCTCTCTCTCTCTCTCTCTCTCTCTCTCTCTCTCTCACTTTAAATTTAGCTCAAAGTACAGCCAGCGCTTGAACAACATATGTCTTCCAAAACATAGACTTGATCTTTACAAGAAAAGCTTTAGTTATTCTGCTGCTCATCTTTGGAATACCCTCCCATCCTATATAAAAATTATACATTATACTCCTTCCTAAAACTACAAACTTTCCCAGTATCTATTTGATGTCGACTACATGCCTCCATGAATCATAAAACTTAAAAGTTATCTTAAGCTGCTCTTACAGACACCGAATACAATTAACTGTTTTCTGAATAGTCCCGAAAATTTTGTTTAGTAGATAGTCATTTATAATGTATGTAGTTACTTCTGTACTGAGTGAATGTTTAAGAGCGAAACGTAAATGTTATATTTTATTTTATGTCTCTCAGCTTCAGTGTTAGTTATGTCTGTTATATGAACAGCATATTTGTAGAATGTCTGGAATAGAGTGAAAGATGTATGATAAAGGGCAGAATGTCAGACGGGCCTGGGTGCCCAATTCTTAACCCTTCTGAAATAAAGATCAATCAGTCTCTCTCTTTCTTTCTTTCTCTCTCTCTCTCTCTCTCTCTCTCTCTCTCTCTCTCTCTCTCTCTCTCTCTCTCTCTCTCTCAACCTTTAGGTGTCCAAGGCACATGGGGCTTTCGCAAGAGTCTTCCACAAAATCCCTATCTTTCGCCTTATTTCCGCGCTTGGTGAGCTTCTTCTGTTCAACATTCTCTCTCCTGTTCTTCTGCTTGTCTCCTACAGTCTTCTCCTACTCCCTGTTTCCCTGTGGTCTCCATCTCAGTTCTACCTTCTGACAGTGAGCCGCCAGTCAGTCGTCCGGAGCACGTATCCCAATCATCGCCAACGTCTTTCCTCAATAACCCAAGTCAGTAGCTTCATCTCCATTTCTGTCAGAAGGAGTGTTATTTCTTGCGCTATTTGGCCAAAATATTCGCCCACTCCTACGTAAACATTTAGTCCTGGGTGAATTCCGTTTGTTTTCTATAGCATTTCCTGAAATGCGTCTTTGCCTCCACTTTGTTTCTTCTCTGCTTCTGTTTAACCGGATAAGGCTGCTGATCCTATCCCCAGCCCTCCTTAGTCGGATTTTACGAATCATACCTGGTGAACCCATACGTTATTCTATGAACTCTAGTTCACCTGTTTAAAGAAAACTATACGCTCTAGCCTGTAAAAAACTATACACCGTAATTCGCCTATAAAAGAACTACACGCTCTAGTTCGCCTGTTAAAAGACTACATGCTCTAGTTCACCTGCTAAAAAAATATACTCTCTAGTTCGTCTGTTCAAAAAACAATACGCTCTAGTTCGCCTGTTAAAAAACTATACGCTCTAGTGCGCCTGCCAAAAAAAAAAAAAAACTATCCACATGTCGAGACACCAGAGATTTTAGGAGACCACTCCGGCTAGATTCAAGAACTTACAGATGACTACTTCAACACTATCACGGTGGTTTTACAATGCAGTGCTGTTTCTTACAGCGCCATCTCTCCTCAGGATTCTCATTTTTTGTTTGTTTGTTTGTTTGTTCCTAACAGGTTTGCCTGGTGACGAACCGAAAGCACTTCATCAAAAGCGGCTTCGGCAACAGTTGGGGGAGGTCGTAGACTCGCTCCTCGTCCCAGAACACAAGGCAGCTCGGAGGCTGATCCGACGGTCACACAGAAGAAACCCGAAGATGGCGGCCGGGAGTAACATGACCTTGTACGAAAGAATCATGGCGTATCGTTTGCTGAAAGAGAAAGGCATAATCGGAGGGGACGTAAGTTTATGATATTTTACATTTTTGAATATAAATTTAAAATAAATTTTCTTTTATAAATATAAATGATCATCATCAGGTGCCGTGCCGACTGGCGTTGACTGTTAATGCTTCTCCAGAGTACACGATCTTTCATGCGGGGCGTCAGCTCAGTTGGTGATCTCCTCTCACACCATCCCGTCAGATTGTCCAGTATCATTTCTCTTGGTCTTCCCCTCTCTCTTTTCCCTCTATTTTTCATGTTGTTACATTATTTTCAACCCCCCCCCCTTTCTCGTTGCATGTCCTATGAAAGTACATTGTTTGTCCCTTATTTATTTTTTTTAACAAGATGTGTTTGTCTCTCCAGCTCTTCTCATACATTCTCAATTAGTTATCTTTGCTGTCCAGGGAATTCGCAACATTCGTCTAATAAACCACATTTAAACTGGTTCCAATGATTTTTGAGCAGATAAATTAAGCTAACGCCAACTACGCTGGTAATTCTGTAGTCAGGCGATAGATTCAGGTGACTGGAACAAGGTAAGGTTTATTTTTCAAATTAGGTTAATTAGGCATCCGAAGAAGACAGATAAGAAGTCTTATATGCCCATGCCTTCGGGCATAGACCTACCAATAAGCCATATGAAAAACTCCCTCTAACGTCTTACAGGACGTAGAAACAAATGGCCTCATCTTCTGAAAAAGAACGTGGGTTGATTGTCCAGAGCATGTAGGAGTATATGGCAGTGATGTGGCCAACAGACTTTCTGGACGGGCTAAAATAAATGGCAGATTATCAATGGACACGGAGGACATTGTTAGGGCTGTACTGGACAGGCTGCAGGAAAATGAAGAGCGGAAATGGACGAAAATTGTAGCTGTGAGGAGACTGTTAGAGCTAGGACAAATTAAAGTTGCTGGCAGGAAATCCGAACTGCGTGGTAGAAAACGCATCATAAATAACCAACATTTGACAGGAACTATTAGCAAACAACTCTTGGATGGATGCTGCAGCATACGGTGGAGGTTATATGGTGTTGTTCAGAACGCAATGAAACCGGAGTCTGCATTTTGAACTTTGAACTTTGAACCTATCAAAAAGTCATATAAAAAGCTCCCCGTAGGATGTAGAAAGAAATGCCCCCCCCCCCCTTTCTTCTCATGACCTACAGCCATCCTGTGTATATGGTGCTCCAACTGTGTTTGATGATGTCCGTCTCGGATCCATTAGTTCTTCACCACCAGAAGTTTATAGCGTGTGTGACCCCCGTAAAGATGGATAAAGTCTTTTTTTGGCCCGCCGAAGAAAAAAACATTGCCCACGCCTGTCATCAACGGATATGTTTGTGCAGTCAACACAGAAGCAGGAATGAGCAAATGGCCCCAGATTGAAACTGGATCACGGGTGTATGTTATCTCCCTTGCTTTTTGGAATTGCCGTAGACTTCATAATGAAAAAATGCTGCACAGGTAAAACGGGCATTGATTGGATATGTGAGACCCAACTAGAAGATCTTGATTTTGCTGATGACATAACTCTTATCGGTGACAATGTGAAGTCGTTGCAAGAAAAAAAAACAGATACTCTGTATTCACTAGCTTGAAAAACAGAACTTGAAATTAACAAGGAAAAAACAAAAAAAAATGAAACTTCCCATCACTCAAGAAGGAAAAAATATACGTAGAAGTAATGGCTGTTGAAGAAGTACACCAATTTTCATACCTCGGCAGCTACATAGACCAGGATGGTGACACCAGCAAGGAAGTTACAATTAGAATTGCAAAAGCAGCACTGACCTTCAAGAATCTTGAGAACATATGGCATTCAAAAGTTATAAGCACAAAAACCAAGTTAAGATTATCCAATTCAAATGTAATATCCACCCTTCTTTATGCATGCGAAGGCTGGAAAACAACTAAAGAAATAAACAACAAATCAGACTTTAGAAAACACATGCCTAATGATAATACTCTGTATAAAGTGAAACGAGTTCAAGAACAACGCAGAAATAAGACAGATGAGCGAACAACAACCTGTCTCATGTGTAATCAGATAAAAAGAAGATGGACATATGTTGGTCACGTAAAGAGAAGAAACGATCAAGGAATCCCAAAACAAGCTATCAAGTGGAACACAACAGGCCGAAGTAAAAGAGGTTGATCACGTGCAACTCTAAAGAGGACATTGTTAAGAGAGGCCAGTTTCATGGGCATAAAATCCCGTGATGAGTCTGAAAAAGCTCGCCGAAAACAGGAAAAGTTGGCGAACTACCCTGCAGGCTCTACGTGACGTCTAACGGCACGGGTATGATATAAGATGTAAGATGCCTGTCATAGAGAAATGTATGAGAGTAAAAGAAGAGAAGGTTGGGGGGGGGGGAGTGGGTTTACTATTTAGCTCTGTAAGAATTTGCTTATCTCGAGACGCAAAGAACTGAATTAAAGAAAGCGTGACACGTGGTCTTTTTCCTCATAAACCTGCAGATATTTTTGGATACGGACGGGAAAAATATTAATTCAAATCCTATTTTCATTTCTTCTCTCGTTAGTTTTTTTTAAAATCCTCTTTTGAAACGTGTATTGCCTACAAACAGATGAATGTAAAACGTGTATTGCCCGCAAATAGATGAATGTAAAACGTGTATTCCCCATAAATAGATGAATGTAAAACGTGTATTCCCCATAAATAGATGAATGTAAAACGTGTATTTCCCAGAATAGATGAATGTAAAACGTGTATTTCCCAGAATAGATGAATATAAAACGTGTAAAACGTGTACTGCCCACAAATAGTTGAATGTAAAACGTATATTGTCCACACATAAATGAAAGTTAAACGTGTATTGCACACATGTAAGTGAATGTATTGTAGTTCTTGTTCTTATTGTTGTTATTACTGTTGTTGTAGTTGCTCTTGTTGTTGTTTTGTTGTCGTTTTTGTTCTTATTGTTGTCATTGTTGTTGTTTTTGTTGCTCTTGTTGCTCTTGTTGGTGTCGTTTTGTTATTGTTCTTGTTCTTATTGTTGTCGTTGTTATTTTTATTGCTATTGTTGTTGTTCTTGCGGTTGTTCTTGTTGTTGTTATTTTTGTTGTTGTTGTAGTTCTTGTTTTTGTTCTTGTTCTTATAGTTGTAGGTATTCTTGCTGTTGATGTTGTTGTTGTTCTTATTGTTTTCGCTATTGTTGCTGTTGTTCCTGTTGTTGTTCTTGTTGCTCTTGTTGTTTTTGTAGTTATTGTTGTTCCTGTTGTTGTTGTTCTTGTTGTTCTTGTTCCTTGATGTTCTTGCTCTTGTTTTTGTTACTGTTGTTGCTATTATTGTAGTTTTTCTTGCTGTTGCTCTTGTTTTTGTTGTTGCTATTGTTATTATTGTTGTTTTTCTTGTTTTTGTTGTTCATGTTCTTGTTGTTGCTCTTGTTGTTATTGTTGGTGTTCTTGTTTTTGTTGTTGTTGTTGTTCTGTTCTTGTTATTGTTGTTGTTGCTGTTGTTGTTCTTGTTGTTGAAGATGTTATATTGCTATTATAGGAATACTGAAGTTAAAAAAACCCTGAAAATGTGAAACAAGAGGGAGGTCAGTAATAAAGAAAGATGGAAAAGAGAAGAAAAGAGAAGAGGAGAGAAGAGAAGAGGAGAGAAGAGAAGAAAAGAGAAGAGAAGAGGAGAGAAGAGAAGAGGAGAGAAGAAAAGAGAAGAGAGGAGGAGAGAAGAGGAGAGGAGAGAAGAGAAGAAAAGAGAAGAGAAGAGGAGAGAAGAAAAGAGGAGAGAAGAGGAGAGAAGAGAAGAAAAGAGAAGAGGAGAGAAGAGAAGAGGAGAGAAGAGGAGAGAAGAAAAGAGAAGAGAAGAGGAGAGAAGAGAATAAAAGAGAAGAGAAAGAGAAGAAAAGAAAAGAGAAGAAAAGAGAAGAGAAGAAAAGAGAAGAGAAGAGAAGAAAAGAGAAGAAAAGAGAAGAGAAGAAAAGAGAAGAGAAGAGAAGAGAAGAAAAGAGAAGAAAAGAGAAGAGAAGAGAAGAGAAGATAAGAGAAGAAAAGAGGAGAGAAGAAAAGAGAAGAAAAGAGAAGAGAAGAGAAGAGAAGAGAAGAGAAGAGAAGAAAAGAGGAGAGAAGAAAAGATAAGAGAAGAGGAGAGAAGAGAATAGAAGAGGAGAGAAGAGAAGAGGAGAGAAAGAAGAGGAGAGGAGAGGAGAGAAGAAAAGAGAAGAGGAGAGAAGAGAAGAGAAGAGAAGAGAAGAAAAGAGAAGAGAAGAGGAGAAGAGAGAGAAGAGAGGAGAGGAAAAGAGAAGAGAAGAAAAGAGAAGAGAAGAAAAGAGAAGAAAAGAGAAGAGAAGAAAAGAGAAGAGAAGAAAAGAGAAGAGAAGATAAGAGAAGAAAAGAGGAGAGAAGAAAAGAGAAGAGAA